>WEKY01002942.1:197341-263062 GCA_013390045.1 Picathartes gymnocephalus | reverse complement strand
AAAAAAAAAAATCAGAGGAGAGATTGAGAGAAGGATCTGGCTTGATCACAGTGTCCAGCCCTCCCAAACCAAAACCAGAAACCTTCATTCAGGTAATCTTGGAAAGTAATAAAGTGAAGTAGCTTTGTCCACTCCAATGTCTTCCTCTTCCTCTGTGTTTATCTGTCATTTATTGTTTTGTTTTGTTTTTTTTTTTTCCTGGGACCACTGACCACTGTATTGCTAAGGAAAATTTCCATAGTATAGTGGCTATTGCAGCAAATCCACCACACTCACCACTGTTCCAATGGCTGTTGCAAGTGACATTTGCTCCTAAGGCCAACTCTTCCCTCATTAAGCAGCAGAAAGGAGCACGTATTCCCAAGGGAGGGACGTGTGCAGGGCAGGGAGCACAGGGTCATATCCTCTCCTGCAAGCTGGGCTGACTCTGCTCCGAGCTGGCAACACAGAGATTGTTTGTTGTGCTTAAAAAGCTGGTGAAGCATGAGTTTCGCTGGAGGGAAATGCTGATGCGAAGGATACTCCTGGAGAAAAATGATGGGTAGAAAAAGTAATTTATCTTGTTCTTCCATCCTGATAGTTGGAATGGGAACAAAAAAGGCAAACCCAACACCACCCTCTAATCACCTGGAAAGTCTCCAAAAGACCAGCCAAAAGAACAAAACAGAAGTAAAAAAGTAAAAGAAGGAGGAAACACCTACTCAGAGGTGGTAAGTAGCTCTTTGTGTTTTAAATATTAATTGCAGAAATAGCAAAAAAAAAGTAGGAGCCTTTTTAATTCTGTCAAGATGCTGATATTTTATAGCAATATTCACATAAAAAATTACCATGGTCGTGATGAAAATCAGACTTTTCTTTTTTTCCAATACCTTTCCTTTAAAAAAAAATCAATTAGGAAAAAATGCACTTTGGAGTCAAATCAGTCCCTAACATGATGTGTTCAGCATTTTCTGTAATATACATGGTAAATTGAGATTTACCAAAATTACTAAAAACTAAGCTGTCTCCCTTCACTGCACCAAAGTTCAGTGAAATCTAATGAATGCATATGCAATGCCAAAGGTAAAAAAAGTGCTATTTCACTATTAAAAGCCTGCAGTATTATCACTTACAAAGGCAAGAAGAAAAGACATGTTTATTCTTTCCAGTGCTTATAGCTCTCTGCATCCAGCAACACGCATTACCATAATTTGTTTTTATTTAAAGTGCACTATACGCGTGCTCCTGCAAGCAAATTTAACCGCATTTATTAAAATCTGCTTGAAAATTCTTGGCTGGGAACCAACAGAAATATCTTGCAAAGGTTTGATGTGCACCTGTGTAAGGTGTGTCCAGAACTGAGCGCATCCCAAACCAGCGCCCTCCATTCCAGCTCCCCACGCCTCTCCCTGGTTTGCCTTGCAGATGAGCAAGGAGCAGTTTCACAGCCCCAGTCAGTGCCTTTACTGACAGCTCGAGGCAACAGCGGGAACGCAACGCTCTTCCCTTTCTCTTTGCAGCCTTTTTCAACCTGGCAGTGCTGGCATCTCAACACGCCCTGGCTCTTCCCCGAGCGCCTCAGGAACGAGGCGCTCGGTGCAAAACCTTGTTTCATCTTCACATCCAAAGGGCTTTGCGGGGGATCACAGCATCCCCCACGGGCACGGATCCCGGGGTTCCACAGCAACAACACAGCTCGCCCGAAAGGAAGGAGGAAAAACAACTTTATTTTTCTGAAAGCAGTGAGGGATTTAGAAGGTGTCTGCTTGCTGAGAGCTGCCCGTGCTTACTCTACGTGGGAAATCTTTGATTCAGAGCTCTGCTTGGATTAGACGATGTGCCTGTGAGACAGAGAGAGATGGGAGGAGCTGAGGGCTGCTGTGCCATGGCCACGGCACTCCCACTGCCTGACAGAGCTCATATTATTAAAATGATGTTATAGTATTCATGACTATGATGATATCAGCAGCTCTCTTTTTCTTTCAGGGAAGATGGTTTTGTTTATTTATTATTTACTGTGAGGGATGTGAGGCACTGGAATTGTTCACCCACAGAAGCTGTGGATGCTCCATCCCTGGGAGTGTCCGAGGCCAGGTTGGATGGAGCTTGGAGCAACCTGGGATAGTGGAAGGTGTCCCTGCCCATGGCACGGGGTCAGAAGGAGACGAACTTTAAGGTCTCTTCCAACCCAAACCATTCTATAATTTTATTATTTAGTTGCTCCAGTATTACAGTACTGCCAATATAAAAGTCTAAATAATATAGGATTAGCATCTCTTTTTCAAAGTTAACCAGCATACGATTTAGCAACAGAATGATTAAGATTTAAGATTAGAAATTCAGTTAAAAAATCAAACGTGCAAAATCCCTTCTTCAAGTATCATGCCTTGCAGTAAAGTGATGGTGACTTGAAGGAAGAGCATCTGACCTTCAAGACTACATGTCCCAGAAATCCCCTATGCTGCAGGCTGCTGCTCCCAAAGCAACTTCTCTAAAGAACTTCTCTTAAGAGCTCACTACATCATCATGTAGGCAACACTTAGAGCTGATAATATTATTAATAAGGATATTGTGACTTTTTGGCAAGCCTAAAACAAAATATCAATGAACCCAGCTAATGTTTGAACCTAAATATAGTTCACATTAAATTTTAAAGCTTTGAATTGCATGAAGAGCTTCACAAGTTCTAGTTCAATCGTCAGTAATTTCAATTCGCCTTCAGCTACTGTGTCTGTGTTATTTTTCCTTGTTGGTGTGGGAGATAACAAATGTGTGAATGACATTTCAGTCTGGTAATTGGGCCATTTATAGCTCCTTGTTAGTTCCTGCTGGATAAGGGCTCTGGTGCTGATTTTACATAAGGATCAAGCACCTCATTAAAAGCCCGGCTCTCAAAGCATGCCTGCGATACTTGACTGTGAGACAAGTGTTGCCATGTAATACAGGAAAAATAAGTGACTTTGTGCTTGCCATTTTCATTAAAAGATGGCACTTTTGACAACTAAAGCAATCCCGTAGTCTTTTTCTCTACTGACCTTCCCGTTAGGGAAGGCTGTGCTGGTGTGAGTGGGGTTCCCTCCTCCCTGTCCTGGCTGGTTTTGCAGGAGCCGAGCCAGGATCACTGGCCCCATGCCAGCCCTGCTCCTCGCTGGGGACAAGGCTGCTGGAAGGCTCCAGGAGATGCTGCTGGTTCCTCTGTGCAAAGGCCTGACTGCATCCACCTCAGCTGGGTCTGCACAGGGACACAGAGTCTGCACTGGGGGGATTTTAGCCATCCTCTGTGCTCATCACACCATGGCATGTATGGAATTCTTGGGATTATCCTGTTCAGGGCCAGCAGCTGGACTTGAAGGATCCTTGTGGATCTCCTCCAATACAGAATATTCTATAATTCTATGTTTATTCCTCTTTATCTGTCACCTATTTCTGAGGTAGGTAAGACAGGACAGAGAACTGCAGTTCTGTTTTTCTCCCTACGTTTTTTGGACTATTTTCACCCCAAAGGCCGTGGAGAGGCTCTGAGTGTCTCTTTAGAGTAATATTTTTACTGTCTTTGGCAATGTCAGAGATAGTGGGGGTTGGAGGATTCCCTGACATAGGTGATATAAATGAGTTATAAGTGGTTGTGGGAAGAGAATTGTTTTCGGTAGAGGGGAAAAAATACCAAGCCCCAATAGATACTTTCAGACACAAAAGTTTTACCATGGACAGACTCATCATTCTTCCAGCTATGTGTTAAGAGAAGGTATTTCCTCCCTTCCTAAAAACCCCATCTCTCTTATATTCCAGGCATTACAAAACTACTATCATAATATTAGCAGGAAAAGATAAACATTTATCCATCTGCAAACCACTCCCTGATAACTTCAGGGACTATGATCTTTTTTTTTTTAACTTGAATGCATAAAAACAAGAGACTCATGTTATAAATACCAGTTTTGTAGCAAAAAAATAGTTATTTCCCCACAACTCTCCACCGAGGGTTTGTAACACCATTTTATGTTTGGTTTTGGCTGCAGTGTTACACTGCGGAGGCTGCTGGCAATTTTCAGTGGCAAAATGGGAGGAATTCAGTGAACGTGTGGGAGATAAAGCTTGTCTAGACTTGTCAAGATTGTCACTTGGAAAAAAACCTATGGGAAATACAGGTTGCATTTAGCACTATGCTAGCACTGACTCGGAACCTTTCTCATTATTTTATTCATGGTGTTCGCAGTGCTCAAAAGTGAGTGCATAATGTGCCTGACTTCTCTAATGGGTTTTGGAATCAGAAAAATATGTAGATGCCTTAAGATATTTCCAGTGATGTTGTCATCATCCATCTGCATTGCATTTTTGCTCCAAATTAGAAGATTCCTTCACGATGAATAGGATGTTTAAAGGGAAGGCTTCTACTGCCTCTTTTATTGATTATTAATGAAATCACAGTGCTCTCAGTCCGTTACAGCTGCAGCCCTAAAATAAGCCTTGGCAGTGATAATTGCTTCTCTTAAATCATGGATATATTAAGAAAGGGAGCTTTTCTGGAATAGTTCATGATTTGTGAAAACTGTTTAGTAATTGTTGCCTGATTTGCTGGGAATTTGGAGAAGTACTTGAAGCTTCTTAGGAGAAACCAACATATTTCATGTTTTTTGAATTTCCAGGCACTGGGTCAGGAGGAATAGTCGAAAAAACCCAACAGATGATAATAAAAAAATGTGACAACACTCTGAAAAAAGAGCAGGCCACTGGTGGGTCTGCACTGGACCAAGGATGTGTCCTTAGGGACATAAGGCCAAAATGTCCTGTGTGCTGAAGCATCTTATCCTGATGTTACAAGGAAAACTGGATTGGGTCATAAAGGTACAGAATAACTTCATGCAAAAATGCAGGAACTATGCTTGATATAATGAACCATTTTAAGTAAAAGTTTTAGAGTTGGTCAGAGCTGAATTTTCAATTAAATCTTGTCAGATCAATGAAAATAATGAAAACAAGGGCTCTTGGAAGAAGCGTTTGTGCTCACCTGGCACCCACCACATATCACACAGCACGAGACTCCACCTCTGCCAGGCAAAGGCTGATAAAAATCCTCAGTCCTTTACCTTTTTTCATTTGCACAGTGTTTCCATGGAATTGCCATGCCAGCAGGAGCAGGGCATCCCTAGTTAATATGCTACGACAAGTGCAGGTTGGGTTATAATTTTTCCTGATCTCGATGGCTGCATGTCCTTGGTGTGGGCAGAAATTATTGAGCATTGTACAAGTTTCCATTCTATTCTTTCATGCAGGACGTTCCTTGAGCTACACCTTTAAGTTTCTGAGGGGTTGAAAAGGAGCTAAAATGCTGTTTCAGGTCAGTTCATTCTTACTTGAACAAAGAGAGACTTCCAGCTCCAAGCATGTCTGCTTAAATTCAGTTCTCACAAAGGCTTTGCATGGAGTGATCACCAAAGCAGGTATTGTCTCTTTTTAAGCGTCTTTGTAGGGATATTTCTTTCTAGTTTTGGCAAGGAAATTGCTTAAGAATTGCCAGATAAATGACTGCCTAGAGAATTCTGACTTTGTAGTCAGTGGAAGGCAGACCAAAAAGACACAAAAATATAATTTTCAGAGTTATCATTTTAAAAGGTTTTGTAATTTTGATTGCAGCAAAACACAAAACACCTGAAAATAAGCACCTCAGAAGAGCATATCATCTGGGGTCTGTTAAGAAATGTATGTAACTTTTCACCTTTAAGCAGGCTGATGGATTTGCAGTAAGAAACTTTACAGAACATTTCTCACTAGCAAATGTTCTTAGCATTTGAGGAATTAAGAATTTAGAACGCTTCAAAAAAGAATTACTTTGTATTTAAGTTATTTAAGCCCACACAAAGGCTTCTAGAGATGAGACCTTTTCCTACAAATAGGGATAAGGAAAGAGCCGTGGATGTGCCAGTTTGGGGGTTTGCTGTTCTCCTGCTGCTGGAACAGGAAAAGCACCTGGTGGCAAAGCTGTGGGGGGTGAGAAGATACCCAGATAAGACCAGGGTAGATGAGGAGCTGTGAAAGGACACCTGCTTTGTACGGCATGGAGAGAGTCTGATTTTTCATGATGCACAGGGAAATAATGAAGTATGTGAATCAGAGACTCCCTTCACTCTGCAGCTTTACATCTGCTCTTCTCTGAGACAGCAACATCATCGTTAGCCTACTCAGCCAGGGGTAGGAGCATCTCTCACACAGAGCTATTTGGATTTCATAGGCATGAGGATGTTAAGGAGGTTGTGGGTTGGGTTGTTTTGGTTTTCTTTATCTTTTTTTTGAACCATCTTCTGAAAGTTTCCCACTCAGGAGACCCAGTCTGTCAAGTGAAGAATGATTTTACAGACCCATTTTAAATCCAAACCCAGTGGAAATGTCCTGTTTCCTCTTCATCTAGCAAGTAAAAATAAAAGCAAAACAAAAAAACCCAGTCCCCAAAGCCATAACTAGTTATTTTTCTGTCTTTGACTTTCAGATGAAGAGCTCTGTGTGTCTCCTGCCAGCTCTCACAGACAACATCTTCATCTTCTCCCACCTCCTCCCCCTCAAAACCCCCTCCCAGGATTTCTGACTATGCCCAGGCTGTGTTAGAACTCCCAGACTGACAGAGGGCAGCTACCCGAGCCAGGGTTTTTTTCTCTTCCTCTTTTTTTTGTCTTCTCTTTTCCCTCACTTTATCACTAATGCTGGATGGCTCTGATCACCCTCTGGCCTCCCCTGGTCTCTCCCTGTCCCAGCTGTCCCAGTTCTGGTGGCCCTCCAGGGTAAAGGGGGAGGAACAAGGAGGAAATGGAGGTGCTTAGAGCCCACCTTCAAGGGCACAGATAAAGAGTCTCCCCCCTTGTTCTCATTTTTAAAGGCCACCTGGGGCTTGCCTGCATAATTGTGAGTCCTTCCAGAAAGTGGGGTAGAATTTCACTTATAAAGTGTTAAAGATTTATGTCTTTGCTGGGTTTGCCCAGTCTGTTGTAACTCGGCCGCTAGCATATGTAGTATTCCAAGAGTATCATGTTGCAATATTTGTCTTGCATGTGTAATGCATATAATGTTTTTTAAATGGAATTTTTACAAAGATATGTGGAGTTTAATATGCTTGTAGGTAATCACAGTCTCCTGGTGTGTTTTTTAAAGATTGCCATCATTTAATTTAAGTGCATAGGGTTCTTTTCCTGAAGCAAAGCAAGATTTTCTAATTGATAAAAAGGATATATACAGCCATGCATTCCCTATATTTTACATTATCTTTCAGTAATAGTCTTCAAACTCACATAGTTATCACAATCAAATGTAAGAAAGTGCCATAGATGCTGTCTGAGTCATACAGACTCTGATTTAATAAGCACTAAGTTAGTCTGGTTTCCAGCTCTACTGTACTTCCCTGAGAACCAAATCTTTCAGGTTCCCTTGAAAATTTCTGGCCTGAAAACATAGAATGAGTTTTTGTGAGAGCGAAGTCAATGCTTCATCTTTTCTGGGTTATTAAGTTTTAGCCTTCCACCACCCGTAAGAGCAGCAGTAGGTACACAGAGAGGGCAATTGACTGTCTCAAAAGGTTAACTGCCTTCTGGCTGAAAATGAGCACAATTACTCACCAAAAAGCAAATGACTAAAACCCTCAACTGAGGAGTTTTCAAATGCACCCAGAATAGACATGTTCATCTGGGGAAGGATGGAATTCACAGGAAGAAATCAAAAAATTATCTCGAGAAAGGAAAGATTAAAGTGATTCGTGGTAGTGTTCCAAAACAAATGTAGATTATTTGGGGGTTTGGAAGAGAACACACCATTTACTGTTCTTCCTGAACTTGGTTGCCTTGAAGTTGTATTAATTTGTTCAGCTGCGTGGTGGAAGGCAGGGGAATGAGAGGAGGACGCAGGTCACTGCATGGGTCAGTTCATCCATGTTTCCAGTATTGTGAGGAGACGTTATTGACCAAATTGAACAGAGCATTAGATATTGTTCATTTCAGGGCAAGCCTGGCTCTGTTAAAACCATTGAAAGATTCACTATTCCATGAAAGCAGCATCAGGACACCACTGCATGGGACTGTGTGGGAGCAAGAGAAGGAAAGTCTGAATAATGTTAAATATCTACAAGATAGAAACACACCGTAATTTGTACAAGAAAGATTGTTTAATTCAACTTAGTGTGGTAGGTCTTGCAGCATTTTCAAGTTCTGGTATTTTTACCATTTGGTCATTGCTTTTGACTGTGTGATGTGTAGAAATTTCAGGTGCTTGTAGATGCAGCTGATGGCAATGGAGGGGGTGCACTGCATGTACCTCATGTCACATAATGCTGAGCACACTCAAAAAGTCACCTCCCAGAGGCCCCAGGCTGGACATTCAAAAGCAGCAAACTGTTTTGACCTTCATCTCTTGGTACTTCAGTTTCCCACAATGACATTTGCAGGTTCCTGCCCTGTCCTTGTGGCGTCAGTGTGGGGATCAAACAGTTGCTCTGCACAAAACCAGGGGAATAATGACTGTGATTTGAAAGTCAGCGGGGAGTCTGGCAGGTCAGTCCTTAGCACCACGTTTAAACAGTGCTGGTAAATGTGATACAGCCACACAATTAACAGTGGGGCTGAAATAGAATATTGACAAGCTGTGCTTGGTAAAGGAGCAGTGGTGCATCCGTGCACCAAACGAGACGAGGGTCCTATGGAAATAATAGCAATTCTGGCTGTAATTACAGATCTCATCAATACACTGCACAAGAGAGCAAAAGAGGAGGTTGCCCAGACAACCCAGCTTATGAATGCTTGACTTTGCAATATTAATGACAAATGGAAATAAATTATTAACACTTCTATATTGTGTGTGGTGGGTACGGAATGTAACAGAAAGCTTATCTAACCTTTCTGTCAGGTGCAGTTTGGCAGACAGGCCAAGTTCAGCAGCTAAGACACGTGCAAGAAGCATTGGCCCAGGCTCGCCTAGGACCCTAAACTACCTCATCTCTGCTCTTACCAGGCCTTTAGTTTTCCAACAAAACTTGGTACTTTTAGTTTTTTCAAGCAACAATTGTCTGCAGGTACAATATCCATCGTTTTCTGCTGAATTCCATGGAATTCTGCTGATTCATTTCCACTGAATGATTGAATTCACTTATTTAGGCATAACCTATGGCAGGTAGCTCTGGTGTATACCAGCTTCGGGTCCCTTGCCCTGAGATATCCCCAGCCCATTCTACCCACCAGGGGCAGCTGAGGTATCATCTGGCTAAGCAAAAGTTGCAGCTCATTTGGAGAGAAGCCTTTATATCTTCTGGCTTTTAATAATAAAAAAAGTTATGACTCTTTGCTATCTTTTTCCCTTCTACGTTTGACTGATCTTAACTGACCCACAGCATCTGAGATGAGATTCAGGCTTTTTTCTAAAGCTTTTCTGAGCATATGTCTTGTTGTTGTCTAAACTCGTTAACAGCTCCATCTGTTTCACAGTCTTCATTTCCCAACATCATAAGCTATTCAGGAATAATAAAGGGTCATTTAGGCCTTGCAGCTTTGTTCTCTTTATCTCTGAAAGTTTTGTACCCAGCCATCTCACATTCTGTCTGGTCTCTTGGGCAATATATTTTAATAAGCCTCAAATGCAGAACTTAATTATCTGGAACTGAAAATCCAAGCTCCTAAGCATCCTTTCCCCCCTCTTCTTCAGACATCCTCAAAAATACAGAGAAGCACATAATTTACTTAATTAGATTTTGTTTTCTTTTGGCCATTAGGTGAACTTCAGTAATGTGTTTAGAAGCAAATCATTTTATATTTATGTGACTTGTATTAATTACTGCCAGACATTGCTGCCTACCCAGCACTGTAGCCTGTTTATTTTTTTTGCAGTGGGATGTGGCTGCCCGCTCCTACCAGGGGCTCTGGAGTGGGCAGGGTTGGAACTACGTGCTGAGAGGCCTCTGTGTACAGGGAAAACTCAGAATATAAACCAGAAAACTGGCTGTGATGGACTAGGCTGTGGAGTCATCCCATTCAGGGTTTCATCTCTGGCAGTGGCTGCCAGCAAATGCCTGAGGAAGGAGAGCACACCTGCAGCCTGGCTCCTCTGCTCTCACCCACAGCATCCACATCTTTGTTGATTGGCCCCAGAAGTGTGTTTCTTCCCTCTATTAGTTTAATTGCTTTTGAACCTCTTTATGGTTGTAACACCCTATAATTATCAGTTCCACAGTTTAATCGTGAATGCATGAAAAAAACGCTGCCCTTTGCCTTTTCTTAAATTGCATAAATTAATTTAGCGCACCGTCCCAAACCCTTCAGTGGTGAGAAGTAGCAGATAATTGCTCCCTATTAACTTTTCCTGTGTTGTTCATAACTTTCCTCTGCGGCATCCCACCTCAGCCATCTCTTTCCCAAACAGATTGCACACGGGCCTATTTAATCTCTCCCTGCTCGGAGGCTATGTCTGTATCTGTATAGATCCAGCAGCCTTTTTCTCTCCCACCTGCCTCTCCCAGCACTGCCATGTGTCTCACGTTTAACACCTCCCCACCCGGTTTCTACTCTGAGTTGTATCAGTTGAATTGTATAAAGTCAACTCTGTGGAATACATGTAAGAAAAACTGTTCTAAAATCACGCTTTGATGTTACTTCAGAGGTATCTTTAGACTGGAGATCAAACCAAGGCACTAAATAGGGCCCCAGTGTGAACACATGCATTTCCATGGAGCAGTACTTAGGTGTCTTTTACAGGAGACAGTTCCACAATTCCTCTTTCAGATAAATCCAAGACACACAAGGTGTGAATGAAACAAGAGCAGGACCCTTGAATTCTGTATTGGTTCTCTTTATATGAGAAAATACAGTCCTTTCCTTCATTCACTGCTCGTTATCATGGATTAGGAACAGACCTTGAGTTGCAAGATCAGGTAAACCAGGATCTGTGTAACCAGGAGCAAGTTACAGGATTGTCCATGGAGCAGGAATGGGGAGTGACACCCGAATTGCTCTTACAGGAACTAATTTTCAAGGTAGGCTTACAAGGATTTGTACTAATTAATATTTAAAACATTTGCTTATACATTTGCTAAAGACAATCCAGATTCTGACAATATAAACCAGTTGTCCCTTGGCACACATGTTTTAGTTTGACAAGGATTTACACCTCTTACACTGCCCACTGAGAAGATGATCTCAGCTTGTTCCTGTGCCACATTTGTGGAGTAACACTGTGAGAAATGCCGCCCACAGGCACAAGCGTTTGCAGACCAAGCCCAGAAAATGGGTGGGTTTTGTTCTTGTGTGTGGTTAAAGGCTCAGCCCTACACACACGTGGAGGGACCCAGGGCACTGTGGCAAAATGTGTAATGTGGGATGCTGAGGAATGAAACTAAAGTTGGCAAAAATCCTAACTCAGGGCTGGCTCAGACTTCATGATTCTGTTGCATTTATTTATGAGTAAAGATAATTCAGTCTAAAGATGTACTAGGAGTTGGGTCAGGTCTATTGCATTCATACAGTTGTAATGGAATTGTCTATGATGTATCAGCTGGCCCAGATACCAAAAATATATTTAAACTACAAGGAAGGTGTTTTCCTTTGTTTCTTTTAGTCTACAGCTGTATACTTAAATGTGCAAACCAACATCTCCCCAGCCTCTCTCTGCATTAGCTTTCCAGCCTACCTGCTTTAGAGGAATGATCAAGCTTGCTGCAATTATGTCAAGGTTATGATAAGTAAATTACAAGCTGCATGTTACCTTTTATTTTTACCAAATAAAAAACCTGCAACTGAGTGGTAATTGCCACACCAACTACATTTTCGCTGCCTTAAAGGTGGTTAAATAATGTGTTGTCTTTCCTTGTGGATATTAAGGACATTTTATACAGCATTATTCCTTCAGCTGAAGATCTGTCTCATGGGAATCCCCAGTGCAAGCTGGACTTTATGGTGGAGGTCTGGCTGGGCAGGACATCAGCCCCCAGTGCTAACAGTCCTGTGATGAGAAAACCACTCCGAAAATGTAACTGCGAAAGAAGATACATTCCAGATAATCTTAGGAAATGAGGGAGGGATAAACAAGGCAGCTGGGACTCGGTGGCCTTTTCTGATTTGTGTAGGTCCTGTTCCCCTCGTGTTACCAGCATGTGTGCAAACAGTGGCCATGCATTTTGTACTGATTAGCCTGACGGTTTGAAAGATTAGCTTGGTTTGACGTGGAACGGTGGATGCAATTAGGAAAATAGGACCATATGTTATAAGGACCTTAGCTGGATAATGAGAATGGAGGGAGATGAAAAGTGTGTTCCAAAGTCTCAGTGAAGTGATTCGTTTAACAAACAGAGGCTGTCAAATCTCGACTGACTAGACAGAAGGGCTGCTGCATGTAGTTATTACTGCAGAGGATTTGCAGAACATGATGAGCAAATGGCAGATAATTTCACAAAGCAAAGACAAATAAGTTAACAAAGACAAAGTCATCAAGGGTGTGCTTGTACTGAAAACAGCATTGTCATGGGCGCTGGGTCTCTTTAGCTACAATACTTAGAGTTATAAATAACACCCATTTGAGGAGAGTGAAAACTTACGAGATGAAGGTAATTTATAAACTGCTTGGAAAATGAAGATCAAACTGGTCTGAACTTTGCATACTGATTTTTTTAGTGGGTCATGTTTTTCTTATTCAAGATGTGTGATCCTACTTGTCAGACACACCAAGAAGGCTTCTTCCCTTTTCTTTTCTTGACAACATTTCTTGAGAAGTGCAAAAAAAACTGCCAAGGAACCCAAGAGCAACCTGGTCAAGTACAGTTAGAAAAACTTGTCCTCAGAACCAGACTGATCTCAAGGATTTTTGCCCTTGTCTTTACCAATGAAAACGTTGGATCACCTTGTCATACAGGACCAGGCCTCTTTCCCCAAAATCAGGGATGGCAGCTGTATGAGGGTGCCTATGTGAGCTGCACATTGTGTAAACCTCTGGTCTTACTTTCTGCTCTTCTCAGGCAATTTGTGTTGAGATCCACAACTTTTTCTGATTTACAGCACCCATAACTATGTAATTTTCATCATTCTGTATTTGTGCAGAATACTATTCCTATTTGACCACGAAATTTGTTCCTACTGAATTTTTCCTCCTTTACTTTTCAGATCAACTCCACCACTCAAGATCATCTTGATTTTTTTAAACTTGCTTTCATATTTCAATGTGTTTGCAGTTCCCTTCTGCTTCATGTTAGGTTGTAAATTTTACAAGTCTGTGCTCTGACCTTCACTGGTCTCTAATAAGACCTGTCCTTGCAGGAATGGGAGGATGCAGCAGCTCTCTCAGGAGGTGCTTGCCAGGTCTGGCCTTCTGACACCTCAGCCCCTCTTGCCTTCCTTCTCAGTGTGTGTTTGCTGGCAGTTTTTCACTCTTGATCCTAACAAGCTCTTTTAAGCTGTGTTAGTGTCAGAAAAGTGCATGGAAGTAGCAGGACTCCTTTACTGTGATATAGGAATATAGCTGACACAACTCACAATGAAGAAATTTGTCACAATCACGTCACAATTCTTGATGAACTTGTGTTGGTTGTTACCCATTTCCCTAATGTCTTCTGGCTACTTGCAATCACTTACTTTAACTATTTGTTCTAATTTTTAAATTTTTTTCTTTTTTAGAGAGGTTACATTGTAAACCTCTAACTCTTCTTTTGTGCTTTGGTTTGGTTTAGGGTTTTTATCTCTCCAGGGACTTGTGGGTTTTTATGTCTTAAAGGTCTTTGACATTTTCCAGTCTTCCTTTTCCTCACCCACTTGCAATGCATTTTAGCTGACAGACTTGAAGTCAGACAGAGCCACCCATCACAAAAGATTATGTTGTAAAACCTTTTCCAAACGTGCACAGTAGATTTACAAATGTTTCTCAAAATCTACATGCTTCATTTTTCAAAACATCAACAAAAAACCCCGCTGGGAGCAGAGAAGCACAAACACTTGAGAGAACAGATGAAACCCACAGAAAATACTGGTTTGTTGCAGTATTAACCTGCTTGTCTTACCAAAGGTTATCAAACACTTTAAAGAGACCTTTTCCCTTCTCTGAGTGATTATTTTTTTTTTCTTCTGTGATGCTTCAATTTCTCTTACACACAGAGAAGTCAGGATTTTTTCTAATTGTTGCCTAATTAAAAAGAAAACAAAACTAAAAAAAATACCTCTAACAAAATAATGGCTCCTACTTGTGGCCATCAGCTTTCCCAGCTAATCATTAATCCCAAGGAAATGAGACAGGCTTGATTTTTATTACTAAAATATATTGCTAATGTAATTTAGAGCTTCCTAGAAACAGATTTTGTGACTGTACTCTTATCCTCCTGGTCCAGTTGTGTTTTCTTCATGTGTCTGAGAGTTTGTGAGCAGATCCTCTCGATTTTTTTACAATCTTTATTTTCATTATTTAGATCTTAATTGCTAAATCATGTTAATGTAGACAGTTAAAAAAAGAGTAGTTATATAATGGTATTGAGAACAGATAATTCTATAATTAATTGGAGCATTTATCCATCATTACTGAGATGCAGAAAGAATTTAACCACAATCAATGAGAATCCTTATATGTGAATGGCTGTTGAACTTGGAGAGTTTGGTCTATGATGAAATAAGAAATAATTAAGAAAAACCTACATGTCAGCCAGTTCAGAAATTTTGTCAATGCTTTAGGGGTGGTGTAGGCTTCTAAATTTCTCCCCATTTGCAGACGAGAGTATTAATAGTGTTCTGGAAAGACAAGACCACCAAAACTTCCTCTTTTTTATATTATGAAACCAGATTCAACCCAGAATTTTTTGAGACCTGGTAAGTCCTTTAGTTTGAAACTCTGTAAGAGAAAAGCAGACAACACTGTCTCCAGTTCCACTTTAAACAGTTTAACTCTCCATGAGTAACTGAGATTGTAACATGCTGTACAAATGACAAAAAAGATACAGCAAACCATGATATGGAAATGTTTTATTCCAGCCTTCTGAGTGATTAGGAGGTGCCTCTGTCTTCTTAGAGCTTTATTTTGTCAAGCTGGCAATAAATCTAAAGAGATAGCAATTTAACAGATGGGTTGTGAAATTGCTAATGTATGAACTGTACCTCTGGTGGACTCTGTGCCCCTTCTTTCATGACTGTCACCTCTTAAATATATGTGACAGCAATAACCCTGAGTTCGGCCTGTGTTTTGCAGCTGGAAGTGCTGTGCTCAGAACAAGCTTCACAGCTTGGTGGGAACCCTGACCTCGCTGTCATCCATGCTTATGTGCTCAGCAACTTCACCAGCTCTCACTCTTAAACAGAATAAAAAGGGGGGAAAAAAAAAAAAAGGCAAATTACTGAAAACCTCTCAAAACTCTTTTTGGTCTCTGGACAGTAATTTCCAGTGCATTATTGGATTGAAGGACAGCCTTGGAGCTGTCTCATGGGAGGTGTCCCTGCACATGGCAGGGGATTGGACTGAATGACCTTTGAAAGGTCCCTTCCAACCCAAACCATTCCATGACTCTGTGGTTGACGTTCTCATGGTGCAGCAATAGTGCCCTGGTGTCCTTTTACTGGCACCCCAGGACGATGCTGAAGTTCCAGTGCAACCCACAGGTGACCAGTTTGAGCCAGAAGCACAGCATGACTGTCCCAGACCTTTATCCTGTCCGGGTTAACCAGGGCAAGGGCACATCCTCCATCTGTTTAACTTCAAAAGTTGCACTTTTCTCTCAGCAGTGTGTTTGCCCTGGCATAATTGCCTCCATAAACAACAGGGCTGTGTTGACAAGGTCCAGGGATTCCCACAGAAATTGGTTTTGCTGCATCCTCGGTGCATTTCATATGCTGTAGTCCTTTTATTATTTCTCTTCTCTCCAAAATGATAGCTTTTGGGTTTTTATGATACATATTTGATGATGTTGGCTGATTAGTTTGAACTTCTGTGGCTGATGTTGCCATGGATGTGCAATGGAGCTGATGCCTCCCCCGTGCTCTTCCTCCACAAACAGCAACGATGTCTGACTACCAAACCACCAAATGAGGGAAGGAAAGTGTCAGCCAGGATAAACTTCATATTACAACAGGAAGATTGTGAATATGAGATCACATCACAGTTGAACGGAACAGGCTTACTGGTGATTAGAATCGGGAAATCAGGAAAACACCTGGATTTGTGCAAAAATCTAAGTTTTAATCTAAAGCAAAGCACGAATTATCATTTCTAAGTTATCTTAAACCAGTATTTCTTGTATATTTTAGAGAAATGATTTTAAAAACTGTTGCTGTGTCTGCATTCTCACAGACAGGTCCCGGGGTGGAGGGCAGGAGGAGCAGCTGTGCTCCCCTGGTGTGAACAACCCTGCAGCAGAATTTCCACTTCATTGCTGTTTTTCATGAGCCCCACTGCAAACTTCTGACCCAAACCACTCTGGAGATAAAGGAAATTGTTGTATAGGCTCCACTTTGCTGCTGAACCTAGCAGAAAACCAGGAAAGTTTGGCACAGAGGGAGGATGTGGGGTTTTTGGTACATCGTTATATTTGGTTTATTTATTTTGTTGCTTTGAGTATCAGGTTAGAAACTGGTAAGTCACGCTGTCTGCAGGGCCCCGATGAAAACACCTCAGAGAAATTCTGTTTTGATGGACAGAGTAATTGCTGAATGCTTCAGGCTACTGATGTACCCAGCACCTAGATCACATGTGAGGCAGGGGATCTTTGCACAGCACAGTCCCATCTGTAATTAGTCAGTGACGGGGCATTGTTTTCTCCTTTCCCGCACGTACAGAGTGATTTCTGCCTCGCTGATGACTGTAAACATCATTCTAAGTACTATTTTATGATCCCTGTAGGAATAACAATGCAAACAGCGTAATTATGTTCACCTTTGAGGCATATCTAGAAACTTTGTTCTTCCAGAAGAGTGATAACAGAAATGAGTACTGTTGACAAGGTAAACAGAGAGCCACCACAACCTGCTTGTTAGAGACAGCTAATGCTTGAGGGAACTACACATTCAGCACCATAAAAAAAAAAAAAAAAATTTAAAACAGAGTGTTATATCGTTATCTTGAGATTTATTCGTAAATGTATTACTACACAGGAAAAAATATTGAAAGCAATCCGTTTTGAGATCTTTCTTCTTCCAAAAGAAGCTTGAATACTTACTACTAGTAAACCATATTTCTCTGGGTAATTATTATGAGTTCCATAGATCATATGCATTTTTGTGTCTATTTTTACCCACGCTTTCCCAGCACTGGCAGGGCTCCTCCAGGGTCGATGTGTGCTTGAAAGACACTCACTATCTTCAGACTTCAGCCTTCCTTTGTTTGAACAGTGTATAGCAAAGCATCCTGCTTTAGACTCCCAGGTTGTTAGCTCTTCACAGGGAGGAAACCTTAGGAATATTTCCTATCTTTTGGACTCTTCAGTGCAACACAATTAGACACTTTTTCACTGCAGGTACTTTCGAGGGGTTTTGGTACTGAAGATAAACCTGTAGCTATGATTAGGATTCACAGAGCATAATTTAATCATTTGTTTTAGATTTACCTACCACGAAACAGTAAGATCTGCAGCAGGGGGGAGAAAAATATCTTCAGTTCTGAGAAAATTCTCTACAGATTTCTCAGTTTCTACACCAAGACTGAGCATTTTTGGAGTTCTGTTGGGACACGCTGAAAGGCCCCTGAGTCCTTGCACGCAGCTTCCATTCCACTGCTCACAGTTCTCCTCCTCCACAGCTCAGAGCCCATCGAACAGCAGGGACTGCAAAAGTCAGTTCCTTCCTCCAGCTCAATCCTCCTGCAAGTTGATGGGTTTTTGGAACTGTCCTTCTCTGACTTTTGGGAGAAAAGCCAACGTCTGTCCTCTTTCTTACACATGAATCTGCCCCACTCTGCAAACCCAGGTGCTTTGAAAAACAAATATTAGAAGGAATTGTTTCTCGAAGCTTTGTAGCAAGGTATCATCCTGGTTTGCATAGAGATCCTCATCTCTTCGTGACCCTCCATTTCTGTATTAATTTGGGTTAATTGCACAGGTGGCATGTTCCTGTTGATGGGCCTGAGAATGAATGCTGGATGCTAAACACACACAGGCATTCATGATACACTGGTTTCACAGCACTGAAGACAGTTTCATAACTTAAGATAAATTCTACAAATAGATGCACCTGCTTATCTGCAGATGGAGAATATAAAGTGTGTTATTACTGTGAAACTTCTGAATGCAATTTATGTGTTTGCCTTACTCATAAATTATATTCGCAGGTTTAGAATAAACATCTCCAGCTTCACACTGCAGAGAAAATTATCCTCAGCTTTTAAATACTGCTTTTCTGCAGATTAGTCCTGCCTGTAAGACATCATAAGGTAATAAAGGTACATTTTCCACCTAACTGCATTTGGGGATGGAAAATACCTAACGATAACAATAGCAACAATTCTTGGCACTATTATTGCTGCGTTGATCCAAAGATCTCCAAATGCCTTCCAATAAGTAATTAATTAGGCCTCACAGCACCCTGGAGAGTTAATTACAAATTATCAAGCATAATCACAAACTGCTTCCATTGAAACTATTCTTGTACTCTTTCCAGAGGAAAACAAAATATGCTGGCTATAATGCTGTGACCTTTCTCTCCCCTACTTCATTTTGAAAATGTAATTAGATGAGAATTTGGATATATCCTGTTTTAGGGAAAGCTAATATGATCACTGCTGACCACAAAACTCATTACAATTTTCAGTTTCTTGGGTGAGACGATACTTTTTAATCTTGCCCTGTTCCATAAATCAACAGCAGCAACAACAACAACAAAAGAAAAACTGCTAAGTATTCCAGTGGAATTCCAGAGAGATTCTAAATTGTGGTTGCCCATCTGTTCTTCTTTCACAAGGGTGGTGATTTTGAGGATGTTTGATCCAGGGTTTAGTTCTTACACAGCAAGAAGAGGAGGGCAGGTCTGAGCTGCCTCCATTCCCTCTGGGATGCAGCAAGCTCTGCTAATCCAGGTAGGAAAATTCGGGTCTGGGAATGTATTTGCCAGAGCATCTTGAGTCCCAGGGAATAAGAGGAGAGAACAATAGTATTTCATCTCATGTTTTCAAAGTGCCCCACAGTATATGAACTCAAACACTTATAGAGGGTGAGCTGCTCTAACCCGGCTTTTTGAAGAAATTAAATTTGGGCTCTTGGTAAAATAGGAATAAAAATAGGAGGAGGCAAAGTGTGTGTGGCAGGGGGGGAAAAGGGAATATCGACATCTAAATTGGTCCAAAACAGCATAACTAGAATCATCCTGGATTTCCACAAATGACAAGACGAGATAAAGCTTTTCCCCATCAGAGAGCTCTGACTTTACCTTCATCTCATATTATCATAGGAGTAATTAAACCCCGTTTTATTTATGCTGCGTTATGTCTTGTGTTGCACCATAGTTATTGGCTTGCTTTTGATATAAGATGAAGCCAGTTTACTTGGGTAATTATCTGAGGGCAGAGTTCTCTCTTTTTTCATATACCAATTTTTGATAAGAAATGAAAGAAGGAACTAATAATGCTCTTGTTTGCAGGAATAAATCGCATGGACAATTTGCCATCTGAAAAAGTTCCAATATTTTTAGCAGTGAAAATACAGTATATATTCATGTTCATAGGAAATAGATACAAGAATCATACAGAAATTTTGAAGGCTACTCTGCTTAATGTGTGAAATTAACAGTTAAGATAATTTTTTGTCCCTCTAGAATAAAAGTCTAAAAGGAGTGATGAGAGAAAACCTGGAAGTGTAGAAGCTGATTGAAAGTTTCTCTTGCCTACTTGCTGTTGGAGTGGGATACCCACGTGTAAGCAGTAAGTATTTAAACATGCAGATGACACACCAGAGCAGTGCAGTGCATGACCTACCTTCCCTTTTTTTTCCTTAAATTCCAGAGGGAAGTCATTAATAAGAAAATAACAGGTCTATGAAATTTTATAAGGGTTACCAGAGGGAATTACTCTCCTAGTGAATGTACAGACAATAAAAATAACTGTTAGGAAAATAATTGAGGACTCAGTGTCGTAAGGACGTGTTTATGGTTGGTTTTGTGCCACTGCTTTATCCCATCAGAGAGGAGAGCCAATTTTCTGAAAGTTTTAATTTATTAAGCATCCATTGGTCTCTTTGTACTCTGTTTTCATATCTGCACATGCAAACCCAGTGAAGTCAACAGCTTCATCCAGATGTGAAAGATAATTTGATCCCAGAAGTAATTCCAAAGCATAATAGAAATGAGTGCTATTTGTCTCTACAGTTAAGTGTAACCAAACTAATGAGAAAGGATGCAGAGTCTGAATTCAGTTTGATTAAAGCTCTAAACATTGATTGGGTCTAGAAGATAATTTAGAGGCAAGCACAGAGAAGTTTAGTGCTGGTGAAGGCATAATGAGAAGATGAAGAAAGCCCAGGAAAAAGCTGGGCTGGTATAATCACAAAAGGGGACGGGGTTGATGATGAGTGCTGTAAAATGCCCATATGCAAATAAGCACAGTGACTGCTCAAGCATTCTGTTTTTCAAACAAAAGAAGATACATGGTAAGAAGCAAGGACTTGTAATTGCTCTGTGGGACAGAACTGAGGTGAGGAGTCTCCTCACAAACACAAGAAGCCCTGGCTGTTAAGCAGCCCTTACCTGCACAGATCCATCCATCTCCTGCAAACAGGTGCTTGGTTGGCAGCCCTTCCCTCCAAGTATTGAGTGAGGAAAATCTGTCTGCTCACCTGTTTGTTCAACTCTGCAAAACTGCACAGGGAGAACGAGGCTGATTTCATCCCCTGCTCTGGGACACAGCAGCTCCGTGTCTATTTTCACTGGATAGAGCACCTTCTACAAAGGTTTCTCTGGTTTATGTTTACCATGACTTTTAATAAGGGAGGTATTTTTCTATATCAGAGATGGCCAGAGGCTTGATATATTTAGGGGAAGTTTAGATGATTAATTCTCTTATAATCCTCTTTAAAAAAACACTAGGGTGAGTCAATACAGTGTTAATCTTTTGCCAGCAAACTTCCTAATTTACTTATAGAATTTAAGTCCCTCTTCATTTCCCTGTAATTTATCAGATAAAAAGGGGCAATTATGAATAATAATACAATGCACATTCAATAAAAAGCAATATATCTACTATGGGAACTCAAAAAGGAAGCTAAAATCTCATAGTGGACTTTCCTGCAATTTAATGAAACTGAAAAATTGCATATCCTTTCAAGAAGAAATAAAAATAGTATTAATCAAGTAACACTTTTAGTTTGTTTAAAAAATATCCATCATCAGCATAAGTTTAGGTGAAGCTATTTAGAGGCTACTCATCATTGAAAGGCTGAACTTAAATCCAAATCGGGTCCAGCTGTCTTTTAGCTGCTCCAGATGTGAATGTCCACATGTTAGTCAGAACACACAGGCAGCTGGGCAAGGGGAATACAGAGAGGTCTGGGAGGTGCCCAAGGTGGGAATCCCAAAACAACGGAGGGATGGCTGGAAAATGAGCACCCATTGCCAATCTTTTTTTGGGTCTATAGATACCTGCATAAGGTTAAAAATCTCAGCTCCAGTGACTCACAGGGTTGATGAGTAAAAATCAGTGAACTGATGCAACTTGGGTCATGGTAATTTAACTATTAAATTTAATAATTTAACTATGAAAACACAGATCCATGAAAAACATGTTTCTTCAGCCAAATCTATCTAAACCTAGACTACTTCTTCAGTCCTTGTTTTTTGTTTTTGTTTGTTTTTGGGTTTTTTTTCCTGTACTCCTGTTTTTTATGGCTTTTTCTATGGGGATGGGAATGCTGGGTATTTCTGGACACAGTGTTTGTCAGTGGTAATTGAAACCTGGATAATGTGAAATATTGCTCTTTTTTTCCTGATGATTCTTTACCAAATACTTCACATGGTCAAAGATACATGGAAAAAAGGAAGTTGGCCCTGCTGTTAATGTAATTATATGAGAAGAAAGGTAATCAGCTGTTTTCATGCACTCTGATAATGAACTACAAGCTGTGAGAAATCTGCTTGCATAATAATAATAAGAAAGATGCACAATAAACACTGAGTGTGATTAATTATTCAAGTACATTTGTATCCAATTTAGCATCAAAGAGTGACACAATCAGAATATTTGGTCTCTCTGGAGCCTGGAACACAAGTATGAATGAAAGAAACTCAAGTGCATTCTGGCAAATGCTACACTTAGTGCATTTGGTTTAAAATGTAAAGCCTTGGAGGTAATTAGTAAACGGAGTCCTGATAGTGATGTGTGCATGACTGCCATTATTGTTAATGGTGAACATGTGCTTAACACCCTGAGATCTCTACCAAAACTTTATTGAAGTAGTTGCAAAAAGATGTCCAAAATGCTGCAGAGCCTGGAGTAAAACAGACTGCTAATGTCAACTAACATGTGCAATAAAGAGAGCACACTGATTAGGTGATGTTTTTCAGAATCTCATCTTCAGAGAGTAATTACTAATCTTGGAGACTCAGTCAGCACACACTGCACTGTACAGAGCACAACCTGCTCTGTGATAAAATTAAATAAAATACCTTCTTACGAGTCAGACTCCTATAACCATAAAGCTGGTGAGAGAACAGGCTTCAGTCATTGCTCAGAGCAGTAACATATTGATGCATTCTTGTCTCTCTACTTTACATGCAATCAAAGTCTAAAATTCATCATTCTTTAATTGCTGCTTAGTGCTATGGACAAACCTGTTAAAAATCTAGGCATACTGTTGAAGAAGGGCAAAACTAGGAAATGGCAGAGCTCAGACTAAAAATTTTGACATCTCAGGGGAAGGTTAAGAAAATTTTACAATAATAAATAGCAATAGGATGAGACATATTAGATACCTGTGTTAATTTGCCTGGCTTTAAAAGGATGTTGGGCTTCTTTTAAGACTTCTGATGTCATCTGTTGTTGAAAAACAAATTATGATTGTCACTTCTTAGACAGTGGCAATTAATCTGTAATTTATTCTGCCACCTTAGGAGTGTCCAAGCTGCTTGCCTGTCCTGCTGGGGCTCAGCCCCTCAGCCCACGTCCCCGCAGTCCGAAGCTCAGACGGGCAGCTCTCGGAACCTCGACGTGGTAACCATGGAGAACAGGTACCTGAGGCAAGTTACAACCATTATCCTGTATCCTTGAAAACAAAACCCTAGAGAAACTATTTATTAGGTTTTACTGAAAATAGCAAGCAGCAGAAAGAAGTTGGGATAAGGGAAGAATTATAAACAGAATGGCTTTCATAATGGAGCATTTGATACCTGGGAGCATGGGTAAAAAAACCCTGGTGGCTGTTTCTATTTATTTTCCCAGAACTTACTATTTCAGAGTTATTCCTTGTGATCAATACCAGCTTCAAGACCCACGGAGTAAATCCAGATGGCTGGTGCTCAAAGTCTTGTTAAATGGTTGGGCGGTGTTTTTTTCTGGCTGCTCCTCAGCACACAGGCCAGGTTCTGCAGGAGCTGCAGCAGGGAGAAGAATGGTAAATGCAGAGAGAGGCTGGGGCTTTGCACACTGTAGAATGGGAGAAGGACAAAGGGAAAGCACAGAGACAGTAACTTGGCTGTGCATGGGTGTAATGATTATGTGCCACAGAGATGTAGTTAAATGAAGGAGTGTTTAGCAAAGGAATAAAGGTATGGAATGCATCTTCACAGAATAAACAGGCAAGGAATTTGCATAAAGGTCACATCCCTCTGAACATCTAGTTGCTGCCTCTGTGAAGCAATATGCACTAGAGTGAAACAACAGAGAGCAGAATGTGGTTTGTGAATACTCTTAAGACCTCTATGTCTTTGAAAACAGATGGAATAGGCTGCATGTCCACCCCATGTGAGGCTACCTAAAAGTTGCCTGAAGTAACTAACAAACTCAGTCAAGATATTAAAGATCATAAAGCTGAAGTTTGCTCTAAATGCAAACACTCTAGCACAGTTAGTTATGGAATCAGCAGTCTGTGCACAAGAGGAAGAAGTAGTTCTGAGCAAGACAAAGCTCTACAAGATACTTAACAACTGTTCTTTGTCACTACGGGTGACGTGCATATAGAAATGTAAATACTGCCAGAAAACACTCGTCTGAAGCACTCACACACACAGTGCACACAGACTGAGCTCACAGAGGAAAATATTTACTGAAAGCACAGGCTCTTTAACTCACATGGGTTCAGAACATTTTGTTTCAAAGAAAAGGTGTTTCTTTTAGTTGGGGAGATGAATATTTTAATAATGAAGATTCACGCTATACTCACTCGACATTTCTGTGCATGTACCTTATTATTCATGGTTTATTAAACTGGTTAAAGTGGTCAACAGGCACTGCAAATGCCTTTACTTTAATGTTGCATGTTACATTAAAAATGGATAGATAAACTTATCTAAGACATTTAGCAGTGTGAAGTGCAACCCTGAAATTCAAGTAAATGGGTTTTTAATAGTGGTTGATGTGTTATGGCTATGCTGTACCATAAATGTTATGCATACTATTTTTGAGGTATTTACACATTGCTAAATTCCAGCTATAGTACTGCTGTGTTAGTTACATTATATAAACAAACATTAAAATAAATGTAACAGTCAAGTGTAAAATTCCCCCTCAGATCTGCACAGCAGAACTCAGTTTGCATATTCCAGTGCTGTTAAGTTTCCAGGGCTCTCGTGAAAGCAGTAAGATCCAAACTACAGTTCAAAGGAGCAGTCAAGGTGTTGGCATGTTTATCTGAGTTCTGTTGATATGGAAATCCAGAATGGCAGATTTGCTTGTTTCCATACATTCTCAGTGAAATCAGATAAGGTAGAACTCAAAAAGTGTTAAGGCCAGTTTTTGAAGGATGCAAAATTCCTTGTGCTGGGGCATTTCAGTAGATGTAAGCCTGTTTATAAATAACATGGGAGCCATATCTATAGTGAGAATTCTATGTTTAAGCTAAGGTTGTCTAACAGTTCCCATAGTCAACCTCTAATTTTCAGTCATTTATAACTCCCCGCACTTATGTTTGCTTCTGGCTACACAATTTAAGCCACATTACTTTGATTTAATCTCCTGCTATGGGAGCATGTTATTTGTCAGCAGATCCTCTTGTACCAGAGGTGTTTTTTGCTGACTGTGCCATCGTGACTTCCCTAAAGGGGGAATCTTTGCAAACCTGTGCGTGTGTCCCCAGCTCTCCAGAGAGCTGTTTCAGAGCTTTGCATGAGGCACGCATGGTCCAGACTTCCACTGCTCCTACTGAGGGCTGACAGCCTGCTCGTATTTCTAGTGGAAGGTGTCCCTGCCCTTGGAACTAGATGATCTTTAAGATGACCTTAACCATTCTGTGACTCTATTTGGGACTCCAGCAGCTGGAGCAGTCATATCTCTTTGCATTTGGGGGTTTCTGTCACAACAAGGCTCGAGCTGACAACAAAATGCTGTCTCATCCTTGCTTTTAGCTGTGCAGGTGCCAGAGGCAGGCAGGGGATCAGAAAACATATCTGGCTCAAATGATGAAAGGTAAGGACTGAGAAGGGTGAAAAGCAGGGAAATGAAGGAGTGGGACCGAATGAGGTGCTAGGAAATGGGTGGGATGTGAGCTGAAAGTGAAAGTAAGGAAGCTGCTGAGAACATTAGGAGCCATAAAGATGAAGGTATAGGAGCGATGATGGTGCTAAAGTGGGGGGTGGAATCAATGCAAGGGCACTTCTGGTAGCAGTGGGGCAGGGGATGGGGGAAATAGCAGGAAACAGAACGATTTAGGGGGAAGAGAACTGAAGATGAGGAGTGAGTTAGATCCACACAATAACCTCAGCCAGCTGACCACCAGCATGCCCAGCTCAGCCGTGGTTGTTGAAAGGATCATTTCCTACCCTGGGCAGTGCTTGAGAGGGCCCTTCTGGTGAAGAGTGGGCCTGTGCCTATATACTGTGTCCAGCTGTGCTGTGGGTTGTAAAGCAAGTGCACAAAGAGGACACAGCAGATGGCGACTCCTTTAGTGCTCAGCAGTCACTCTGAACATGCTCTGGAGACACACAAGCACACTCCTGAAGAAGGGCGGTCACAGGACGTCCCTCTCAGATGTGTCCCAGTGGCCCTGTGCCTGTGCTTTTATGTGCTTGCAGTGCAGGAGGTGAATCTGAGTCATTCAGTTCTGGAATGGATGTGTTGGGAACAGGGGCCTCTCTGTGTAAGCCTGCAGTGAGCCTTGACTGGATGCCACGGCTGGGGAAGCAGGCTGGGACAAAGGGAAGGACCCTCCAGGAATCACCCGTGGGGTAACAAGATCTGTTTCGCCCTGGCTGTCAGTGAGGGAAGGAGGGATGTTGGTGAACAGTGCTTGGAACCTTCCCCTTTTCTCATTTCCATCCCAGCAGGGATTGGGAGCTGCTGAAATCACCAGAATACCCAACCTGCACACGGGGTGGTGGGCTGTGCATCAGGTGGCTGAGGTGGGGAGGGTTCATACCTGGAACTGGGAGTGTACAAATTGCTCTTGCATAAATGAGAAAACAGAAAATCATTTTCATGCTTTTATATACTGTAAAACCTCTTATGGCATTGACTACAGTCTGACCTTCCTTAAATGAAAATTTCATCTCAACAGCTTGTAGTATTTCCAACCTGGGAGGAGACCCATTGAAAAATTAATATTAGAGCATTTCAACACCAGCCACAGCTCTGTTTAGCTCCAAATTATATGATTCTTGAATTAGCTACTGTCTGTTTTCAGTAGTTTTCCATTACAAAGGGTCAGGCACCAGAGGAAATAGTTTTCTAAACCAGAAAGGAATATTAAATGACACAGCTGATAAGTATGAACAGTGGTGCAGAAGATTTATTGAGTAATGTGTTAGCTTGATAAATGATAACATTTATTTGCAATTTGAGGATGTGACCCAAATGACACTCATTAGCTCAGCTTGTATAGAACAGATTAGTTTTGTAAATGTATTATTTGTCTGGTGCTATTGGAAGGAGAGTCTGTTTTAATTGATTGGAAATCTGTTTTATTTCAGTGAATATTATGTATTCTGTTTTTAATTGTATTCTGGTTTTTTCATCCTGAATGTCAGGGATATTACAGTCTATTACTTGAGCAGTGAAGTGCTGGAAGGCCCCAATGAGTGCATTAATCCATACATAGAGGGGTTGTAATAAAGCAAGATTTCTGTTACTCACTGGGATTCTCAGGAGTGCACTGGGAGGGAAATGAGGATCCAGCTGGCTCACACGTGTTGCCCTCTTTCTGCTGGTGGAGCTTGAACAACATATGTTCATCTTCCCAAAAAGGGTCATGGACTTCAAAGCATGATTCCGATTACATGGAGCTTTTTGCCTGTGCCCATCCCCTGTGCCAGTGAGGACACTGAGGAAATGTCTCATTCTCTCTTCTGGACCCCGGCTGTAAAGTGTAGGGGTTTGGAGGACCTGAGAATAAAGGTTTGTGTTTCAGGCTTTGCTGCAAAACTCCACTGAATGTTAAACAATTACAATTTTCCATAGGTCTTTCTGTCCCAGAAAATTGAATAGAAACTGGTGCCTTTGTTTTAGGAAAGTTCAAAAAGCCTAAAGTCGTAGGATTTCTGGAGTTGTGTCTGTGTAACACTCTGAATTAGATGAGAGCCTTGAAAGGTATTTTAAGGAGAAACACTGGCCAGTTGAAATCAGGAAAATGTTTGTTTCCACAAAGATATTGATGTGAAACTCTTCAGAGAGGAAGGCTTGCATGTTATTGAAGTATTTCATTCCAACCTTTTCTAAACCCACTTATATGTTTTCTGAAGGCTGGAAATGAGTTTTGTTTTGGTACTTTGCTCTCCCTTACTGCAGTGTAAACATAAGAAAATCAAAACTGAAATGAAACTTGAGAAAAATAAAAGTTTTGGTGGACCCATGAGAACTCCACCAGCCTCACAGCTCTTTTGTAATGGGGGCTGAAATCTTGGCCCTCACCCATTCCAGGCAGCCACAAATGTCCTAGACTGAAAAAATTTGGGTGAAACCAGAAAACCATTTCCTGCCTAGTGGTCACAAACCTTTATGGTGGATAGTTGTTTCACTTAGTTCCAGCTAATTCCTGGCTCTTTCAAATAAGCTGTTATTTTTTGGAGAGGAGAGACAAAAATGAAAGCTGTCCATTTGTTTCAATAGGTGCTGTGTTTATTATACCACTGGGGTAGATGGTAATATTTCCTAAATCTCCTAGAAAAAAAAAAAGCCCCAACAAAAAGCTGGTATTGTTTTCCTGGTGCTCAAGTTTTCTAGGACACCACAGAGTAATTTTAGAGTGAGGAAAATCTACAAACACACATGGCACAGGAAATCAGTAATTAGAGTCAATGGCTCCTGAAAACAGGTTCTGGTGGAAGGTGGAAATGCAGTGCTGGCTGTTGTTCCAGAACAAGCACATCCTTTCCTAAAAAAGATGCCATTCCCTCATGAGAAGAATTTTATCTTCCTAGGAAGTATTGAGATTTAAATAATTTTCCTGGACAGAAGTGATGTCTTCTGTTTGGAGGTGTAGGACACACACTCAGGTCCTCATTTCTCCATCTTTCAAGAGCATCCCATACCAGGGGGTTGTGCAGACAAGAGGTTTTAGGATTCTATTGTTTGAGCCTTGCAAAGCACTCCTGGGATAAAGGACCTCTCCTTGTACATCCCTGTTTCCTGTCCTGGGTATCAATCTACTGGTTCCTTCAGGGAAGGCATTTTTCATCCTGAACAGAACCTCCAGCTAAAAAGTATCTCCTGGCATATTTCGTAGCTCAGACAGTGTTTTTCTACCAAAAATGGTGCAGCTATGATAAATTATTCTCCATGGATGGCAATTCATCAAAAAATGCCCGAGTGTGGTGGGTACAAGCCCGTTTGTTGGTTTGCTTGTGCAGTCGGCGCTCGGGGCTGGGTGAGAGCAGTGGCTCTGCTCGAGGCAGGACAGCACAACTCCTGCTGTGACCAAGGGAGCCTGGGCATGCACGAGGCTCCTGCACCCTTCTCATGTGCAACAGATACAGGAGCAGCCTGCTTTTTCACAGAAATACCTTTCTAAAACTCCCCTGTAACTTTCTTGGGCTATTTGTTTGCTTCAAAATCGGTTCCAGAGCCATCCTGGGCTGAGATATTAAAATTTTCCTGTCTCTTCATATTCTCATGTTATTCCCAGGGTTATTTTAGATCTTCTCTTCCTGGTTGTGACTTTTATTTCCTTAAAAAACCACACCTTTCTTCATGCAGTTGTGAGCTACTAACCCCTTGGAGCTCGTGGACAGACCGGTGCTTTGGCACGTGCTGCAAAAGGCAATTCAGTGGAGCCCTGCGGGCTTTCCACACTCACTGATACAAATCCTGGCACCAGGGTTTGTGCCAAAGCGTTGCTCAAGTAAAGCATGAGAGGACAAAACACACATAATCTCGGGAAACCTGGCCAGTGCTGCCATCTCCAGGGTGGGCTGCCTAAACTGCATCTCTTGTTTTTGCTCCTGAAGCAAAGAGAGCCTGTAAGTCCATCTGCCCTGGCAATTTTCATTGGTGTGGGAGATCTGTGTGAAAAGCACAGCATAAGGTGATACTTAAATGACGTTTTGATAATCAGCATAGAAACGTGTTTATTCTGGATTTAAATTTCCTGGAACAAATTTTTTTTTTTTTTTTTTTGTCTGCTATTTTAACCAAATGCATCAGGCAGACAGATCTTTGGAGCAGAAAATGAGAGGATGAGAACATAAACCAGCTCACAAGTACAGAACTACTTGCACCTCCATAATGACATTATCCCTTTTGTTGTTCACACATTATCGTGTGCAGTGTAAAATAAATATGCATGGTAGAGCTGTTAATGAATATCACTTGGATCCAGTTTCAGGAATAGATCTCAGCCATGCTTTGGAGGAAGAGCAGCTCTGTGCTCAGCCAGACTCGAGCAAATCAAGCCTATCATGACATTTCTTTTTCCTGATAATTATAATTTTAATCTAGTCCTAGTCTGATAATATTAAAAAAAATATTTTCTTGCAGTTCTTTATCTGTTACATGGTCCTTTTCTGCTGAAAATCTTCCCCATCTTTACAGAAACACCCGAGTAGGACACACAGCAGTCAAGCAAAGCAGCTGCAGCTCAGGCACAGAATTTCAGCTAGAAACAAACATTTTAAAGTGATGCACAGTGCATCTCTATGAGCTGGTCTTGCAGCCAAGGATGGCAATACAGGCATCAGCCCACCATCCTCCTTGCACTTGCGTGACCTTGTCCCTGGTGCTCCCTGTCCTAGCTGCTGAGCATCAGCTCCAGCCCTCTTTTATGTGTCTGACAATTCCAATCACATCTACCTCCAAATTCAACATCAAAACGCCCTTATTTATACAACAATGGCAAACAGCTCTCCCCAAATTACTTTTTTGCTTCCTTGTAAGCAGAACAAATTATTGTCTTTCCTTGGTACAAACCATGCTGGCCCCATAAGACTGAAGACAGTACTGAAAATAAATGCAGCATTTCCTCTGGATTTTCAGCTTACTCTTGCCAAATAACTCAGGGACATAGGAATTAATATTGCTAAATGCTGAGAGAAGGGACAGAGTCATTTCATTCCTAGCCCACAGACAGAACTAGAAGAACTTGCTATAATTATTTAATGCTGCAGAACAATCCATGGGTTCAGCATTTCACAGTTTCTTCTCATTAATGAGTCCAGAAGAAAAAATTGCCTTCATAAGAGAGCATTACACACATTCCAGTGTAGAACTTGAGTTGTTTTGCTGAGAATTTACTCAATTTCCTACCTACCTCTGTGACCTGTGTGGTTTACAAAGCAGGAACAAGAAAGTCTTGAGCCTTTATCCTTCTTTCCAAGCCAAGGGCTGAATACTGGTAAGAATAACGCATGGAACAGCCAGCATTTAGGAAATAGCAGTCACCTTTTGGTTTTTGTTTTGTTTTTTTTTATCTGACTAATGCTCCCAAATGGCAGCTTCTGCTCGGCAGTGTGATGGAGGCAGAACTTTCTGCTTAAGAAGGAAAGAAATGGTAAGAACCGTATCAGAGCTGGACCCACCAAATTTTAAAGTCATGTACCAACTCAAAAAATTGAAAAGCCCCCTGCAGCTTTGACACTTCAGTCAGTTTTTAGAGTGGTGTGGTAAAGGTAGGGAGTTAAATTTATGCCATGGATAAGAAAGGGACTCAAGAAGTGTAGCATATTTAGCCTGAAAGAAAAAGCACACTGGATGATGATCTCATTACAGTGTCTAAATATATAAAAAGATTATAGAAGAATCTGGTCCTGACCTACCTGGCTGGACTTTGTGAAAATTAAGGGAAGATTTATTGGCCATGACGGACAATGAAATCTGCACAGAAATGAAATGGGTAAAGTCTTAATAATAAAGCCTTTTGAGCTGGTCTGGAGCACAAAGTCTTGAAATAGAAAACGCATATGAGAGACTTTTATAGGTAGCCCAAGCTGAGGTGTAAAGAATAGAGCTGCATATGAGTAGAGATATATGTGAGCATTGTATTCTTATTCCTGTTTCTCAAAGTTTTTTAATATTCCAGGTACTGCAAAAACTATTAAGACAGTTAAAGGGAATATTTTTGCAGAAGCTGCATTCTTAGTTGACATAGTAGAGGATGATGGTTTAAAACACACAATCCACCGAACAGGGGAAAAGAAGAGTAGGTTGTGAAGAAACTTGCCAAAGCCAGCAACTTAACTCAGGGCTGTGTTTATCTGGCTCACACCCAACCCTGGTGAAGAGTCCCTGCTCCAGGTATAGTATGGATATGTATAGTTTTAAAACTCTTTCTAAACTTACATCTGGCAGAAAATATGAAAAGGGCTGCCCATGGGTGTTCTAGTAAATGAATTTCTATTATATTAAAAAAAAAAAAAAAAAAGGCAAAAAAACAATGCTCCCCAAGGTTTTTAGCTAGTGATAAAACTAAATATCCATAAATATAATGCTCATATTGGTGCAGAATTGAATAACTGGGACAAACAGCCACACACCCTCAAAATTAGGAAATTAAGACCAATGAGAGAATCCATTCAGGCAGAGCTTTTTACTCAGGATAGAAAATCCAAAGAGTAAGTTATCAAGAAAGGTCATAAAAGGCAATGACATAAATGAATTTAAGAGACATCTAGACATTTTTATGGACAGAAGGGATTGAAGAATTCAGAGCCAGTGACGAATCAGAGAGATGAGGTTGAGATAAAATTAACGAGGACAGGCTTGCTAGTGGCCAGAGGCATTTTACTGTCCAGCAATACCTTATGTCCTCTGTCATCACATCCTAATCTAATGCTGACATCTGAAGATAGCATGAAATCTTTTACACCTCTTAGTATATTAAAAAGGAAAAAAGGCTTTCAGTGTTTTCCCCCACAGGGAAAAACATAAAGTTGTTTTTTCACTTTTCAACACATTCACGTTGTTGCTGTGGCTGCTGAAAGGACTCGGTCTCTGACAGTACAGCGTGGCCTGATTACAAACTCACAGTGTGCTCCCTTGCTTGCTTTAAAACTCTCCACAGAGGGGTTTCCATCATATCTCCTTCTGCTTGTAAGCAGAATCTCGTTTATTTTTCTGTAGTTACTTTTTTAAATCATGGAGAGCAAGTGCAGCCTCACAGAGGTGTCCTGCTTCTCCAGTGCTGGGTTAACTCATCCTGCAGTGGCACCACCTCTGCTTGCTGAGCGATGGGCATAGCCTCAGGGGCTGTGGCAGATTTTGGCACTGCCCCTGGGCCTCCAGCAGCCAGGCACTGCATCCAGAGGTGTCCCATGACCTTTTTAGTCCCCAGACTTCAAGGGCTTGGCGCAAAACTATAACCTTGAATAGAGGGAAGAGCAGTTCATGCTGTTAATTTATCTGGAATTGGAAGAGAGCGCTTTGTGCCAGTCAGGAAACCGTTTGTATCCCACACTGTTTAGGAGTTAATGCTCATGAAGGGAAGATTGAAGGAAATGGGCCTTGACGTTTTGGAGGATGTAGATTTACATTAGTTCAGGCTTAAAATTATAGAGGGCAAGTAGAAGGCATGGACAAGGACATCTGGGATAAGAGGACAACTTCACAGTCTGACATGAGAACTTTTCCAGGCAGTAGACAAAGCTCAGGTAGCTCTTCCTCAGGTAACCTTTCTGAGAGAGTTCTGAGCACATCTGGGGCACCAGATCTGCCTGGCAGCCCAAACCTTTCCCTGGGTCCAGGAGAGCTTTCCCAGAGCAGACAGGCCAAGCACCAAATAGTGTGTATTCCACCCTCAAAAATTCATGCAGGTCTCATGTAGCTGTGCTTTGAGGGAAATAAATGTCTGTGTTTCTACTTCTTCCCTGCGAGGGTGGGGAGGCCCTGGCACAGGTTGCCCACAGAAGCTGTGGCTGCCTCTTCCCTGGAAGGGCCCAGAGCCAGGTTGGACAGGGCTTGGAGCAACCTGGGATAGTGGAAGGTGTCCCTGAGCGTGGCAGGGGGTTCGAAGATGGTTTTTAAGGTTCCTTTCCACCCAAACCATTCTGTATCTTCCCCTGAATGTGGAGAGGCACTGAACCCACACTCTGGGGCAATGTTGGGGTGGTGAGCTTTACAGTATGCATAATCTAAAGAAAATACCCATCTACAGAACATTTCTGTCATGCTGACAAATGCAGAGATGCTTCCTTACTAACAGAATCTTTTTCCTTCATGTTAACAGCTTCATGTTACTAGTATGAATTAAATTCACAGAAAAGCATCAGTGTTTTTTCATTTGTAATCTTTTCCATGGATCTCTATAAATATACAGCCCCCAGGCCCCTTTGCAGAGAAGCTTCAGCACGTCCCTGTTTCTGTAGGGTTTACTGTAACCAACTGCTCAATCTAAACTGTGCTAATGAAGGCTAAACGCAAGTAATGCTAATTTGAAAAAAAATGCCTGATGTGATTAGACTTTCATTGAACACACCAGCAAGACTAGGACATAATTTCCTTCCTTTTTAGCTGCTTCTGCCCTAATCTGAATTCCAAGATCTTAAATCCATCAGGAGCCCAGCAGGCAGCCCACCTTTACGGAGAACTTTACCCTTAAAAATAGAATGAAAACAGCTCTTAGGAGCCATCAGGGGATGGGCAGCCCTGCCGACTCAGTGTCTTTAGCTAATACGGAACAGGAGGAGGTAGAAGTTCTTGGATTTATTTTTGTTTTAAACAGCTCCTCTGCTTCACGAGGAGCTGTGTTGATGGACTCGGAAAGAAAGCTGAGGTCAACTCTTTGTCTTGATGTGTTAGTGGAGAAATATTTAACTGAGACCTTATGAAAACTACTTAGCTGTAATAATAACATCAAATTGCTGCTGAATGTGTTTCAGGAGCTGTCATTAACCACATAGCTATACAACCTAATTCTATTTGTTTAAATAAAGATCTCCTGAGGTCACATTATTCTGGTATAAATTTGAAAGGCTCGGCTGCTGAAAACAGAAAGCTGGAGACAGAAAGCAGGGTTTGGATGGCATCCAAGCTTTATCATATCCATTCTTTGGTGTGGGCATGTGGGGACAGAGATCTCACTCGGACTTTATGAGCTCCCTAAGCAGCAACACCGTGCAATTCTTTTTTGCCATTCTGGGATGCAGCTGCAATATGAAATCAGCAGCTCCATCTTATCATGGGGGTGCTGGCAGGAAATATTTATGATGGCTTAGGGGAAACTGTCCATTTCTCTGTTCTTTCCTGTTGATCAGAGTATCACTCAACAGTGAAGACAGGCTATTAGCCAAAGATAGGATGAGGGGCTGCTAGTGCAAATGTTGCTTAGGACTGAACTCGTTAAAAGGGACAGAAGAGATAATTTTCACTTTGAAGAGACCTACAAAGACAACGTAGTCCAACTGAAAGAAAAAAACCCCAAGCCCTAATTTTTTTTAAAAAGTAGATTTAAGTTATTTGCATTCTAGCCTTTCTCCTAACGTACCTGGGATACAAAACTGTACAGTGAGGAGACACCCCAAAAGATTAAAGTCTTTAACTGTACAATTTAGGACAGATCCACTTAAAAGAAGTAAGATATTAAAGAAGAAAGTCCTTTGCATGCTGTCCCTGCTGCAGCACAGGTTTCTCACTTGGGGCTTCATAGACCTGTTGTCATCCTTGGGCATCTCACTTGAAAGGACTGAATGGACAGAAGCATCTCGTGCTTGCTTTTAAACAGCTGGTGAAGGCTCACCTAAGGACAGCATCCCTGGCTAAATGTGGGGTAGAACTCCTAAAAGGGGGGTAGTTTGGCATTTTTTATTAGTAGGCTGAGGATTGTCCAGTAGTCTTGGGACAGGGCTGAAAGTCCTCCTCAGCCAGGGGTGAGATCAATTTTATGTCTCTTTCTCAGCAGTTTTAAGTGAGGATGCAGTCAATATCCGTCCCTTTGACAGTATTCCACATTTCAGAAATAGTATAAGATTAATTCCAGGAAAATAGAACATGCAGCCCAAAAAAAGCAAGGCCAGCTGCACAAGAATCACTGCATGAGCAGAGAGACTTTTATAACGAAACACAAATAAGACTGGTATGGATGGTCTAATTGCAAAGTGAGTATACAAAAGTCTCACTGATAAAAGAGTAAAAAGGTCAGAAATGTCTTCAGCACCCACTTCCAACTGAGAGGGGCCCTCAGTGCACTCAGGTGCTCTGCTAGAAACATTTTAGACCTGGGAAAAGTACTTTCATAGCACCACTGAGAGGAGGAGATAAAAATGGTAAATACTGTAGTTATTACCTGGAATAATATATTTGAAGTGGAGAGATGAAAACCCAAAGGATTGTGAAAGAACTGTCAGGATCCAAATGAAATGCTTAGAAAGGAAAATATTTCTTTCTGGTCTGGAACTTGTATTAGCCAGTTGTGCCTCTCCTGCAGGTGAAACTGGAAAAGGGCATTCTTAGGACTTGTTTAAAGGCATTTTTAATTGTAGATTATTGCTTTGAGAAAAATTCTTCCGCTAATCAATATTGCATTTCTTTATCTAGTTTCCATATCCCTTCACTCTCCATTCAGAGCAGGATTGACCCATATGAACAGTTCTTTGAGCAGAGGAGGAGGCATTGCCCAAAAACTGCCAGAGCTCAATGTGGTCAAGATCTGATTTCATTTGAACCAGTCCTGAAATCAAAAATACTACTGTGACTTTATCTGAAAGAAGAATTTGGTCTAAACTCTTCATTACATGCAAATTCCACTAGGATATTGCATAGTTAAGGTCTCTGAATACATTTGAAATAATCCTCTTTTCCTTTATGTAATGAATAGAATAGATGGAATTGCTTCCCCAGACTTTCTGAGAAAATTGAAGTGATGTGCTAAAGATTTAACAGCTTTTATTTCTCTTTTCAGATCTTAACCAAATATGAAATATTAAAGTACTAATATATTTAATGAAACCAGAAGTTGCTGTTATAATTAATTTCCTTTCCGAGAAAAAGTATTGCCAGCTTCTTCTGGAAAGAATGTGAGTAATCCTTTAAAAGAAAACCAGAGCAAATGTATGAAAACCTTTCTCTTCTCTTCCTTAAATCTCAACCATAAAGCCTTTAATTAATTACCTGAAGGGCACAGAATGGCTTCATGAAGCAAAGCTGGTGGTGATCCATGTGCATGTCTTCATTACCAGCACAGACACACCAAATGGTCCCTGTTCTCTTCCTGGCTGGAGACAAAGCAAAAAGGAGTCTTGCCAAGTATCTAAAACAGATTTTTGTTGTTGTTGTTGTTCTATCATCAGTTTTGTAAGCAGCCATTTTTTTCTAATCTTCTTCTTTTTCTATTCATCTTCTAAGTTTATTTGTGGGTTATTCTATAAAAGACTAATAATGCATTTTTAAAAAAGTTCTGGTAGCTGCTGCTGATAGAAAGATCTGTACAGATAAACCAGTTACCTCAGAAACTCTCATGTAAAACCTGTGAACAAGGAAGAGGGAAAAGAAAAATTCAGAGCTAAGCAATAGAGATGTTTTAAACTTTTTTTCCGTACTGAGCACCAGAAGGTGTTGCCATTTGACAGCAGGTCTCTCCCCCTTACAGATACCCCTGGAGAAATGGACACCTCACTTGACACCCCCAGTATTCCTGGATGAAGGTCATGGCTGGGGGTGGTTCTGCACCCCCTCAGCCTCCCTTTCCTGGTGCACACACTCAGCAGGATGCAGAGAATGCCTTGGCTTCACTTCTTTTGAGAAAGTGATCTCCAGTTCAGCAGATCCACACTTGCCATCAGCCAGGAGAAGGTATTGCTTCGGGGGGTTGTTCTGTTTTCATGGGTTGGGGGTGTTGTTTGCTTTTTATTTTTTGCGGTATAACATTTTGGAGTAAAAAATAAACCCCAAAGAACAGGACCCTCCTTTATGTGTGCAACATATGAAGGGATTTAAAATTATTATAATTTTCTAGTTTGCTTGTTTATTCAAAAAGTCAATGGAGACATCTGGTGCTTTTGCAGCTAGATGAGCATGCCAAAAATACAGTAATAATAAAAAACCCATGAACAAAACCTTCCTCAGGGCCACAGCTGGGAGCAAAATGACGTCTGACATAAAAGTGACTAACCCCGTCACCTGTTCTCATTTGCCCTTTGGTGTGCTGCAAAACAACCTTGTGAAAAAGGTAAACCCATCTAGCAAAAAACAATATAACTGGAAGAGATTGGTTAACTTATTTTTTTTTCCTCTCTCTTGTTAAACTTCATCAAAGATCCATTTAAAATACTAAAGTTTTTCAGCCTATTATTTGAAGTTAAAAGAAGCATATGGTGCTCTGCGACAAAAGATAATTAGATTTCTTGTCTGCCTTCAGTATTATAGTTTGTTAATGCAGTTTAATGGAGTTTACAAACAGAATAGGCAGAATAAATGATAGAACAGATTAAGAGGTTTGAACTGATGAGTGTTGATTTTCTGAGTTTGTTCCTTGGAATATCACAACTGTCCTATGGTCCATCTCCTGATGACCATAGAGCATCTTTGGCTCTTTAGGCACTGTTTGATAAGAATAAGAAAACCCAGTAATCCTGGTGGTGATGGAAAGACCCAGTCATAGCAGTGTTTTCCTCCTAAGCACTGCAGTTCTTGTTATGGCCTGGAGCAAAGCCTCCCAGCCCTTCGTTATGTCCTTATTTGATGTTCAGTCAGCCTTCTCTCCATCCACACCAATGGCTGAGCATTCATTTGACTCCTTCTAAACTCCTTCCCTTTGTAACATCTGAAAGCAATCAGCTCAACAAATTGCAACAAACGTGTGGTCTAAAACCCAGGCCTTTCATTAGCCTAAATCGTTGATGCCAACCATGCAACCAAACCATAACTTTAGAGCGTTTAGAATCTTAAATAATCTATCGACACACAGCTTCACACACACTGTCTTGACGTCTTGATGTAGCCTTCACAACTCCCAGAAGGAGGCCCTGAGACAAAAAAAGAAAAGGTTTGAGTCAAGATGCGAAACCACTGCTGTACATCTGCTGGGCTCACCTCCATCTCCACTCAGAACAAAAAAAAATGCATGCGAGGAAATAAAGCAAAGTGCTCTATAAATTTACTATTTCTAAATCATCATTACTTTTTTTAGACATGATATATTTAGGGAAAAACAGAATTAAAAGTAAATTAATATTCTGGTGGTTGAGTTTCAGCAGCACATCTGATATAAGATGGAAAATTAATATTTCAGGTAGAGAATCTGGTGATGGAGTCATCAGTTTTGCACCTGGGAAAATATAGGATATCATATAAGATGTCATATTCAGCTGCACACTGCTTACAAACTGCTCTGTGGGGCTGTAATTGCGGGCTCTTTCCAGTGAAGATAATGCAATATTTAGGTGTCTTAATGACTAAGACTCTGGAGTGTGCTGCTGCATACCTTGACTGTTATCCCTCCTCAGATATGGTGAATCCAGACCAGAATTGCTACAGGAAGGGATAAAGGATCTCAGAGGAGAACTTGCTTACAAAACCAGGCTTTTTTCTGCTTAAACACTGAGAGGGGGAGATATGACTGCCCTTGATAATTGAATTTGCTGAGGTCACTACTGGTATAACCTTTTCCAGCAACCCAAACTCAACAATACCTGGGTCACAGGGACAAGATTTGCACTGAAGAGGAACAGCTTTCATTTCCTACTGAAATGGCAGTGGAAGATAACATTCCTCTGTGGCACGTGTCCTGCTGAGGTGTAGGAGTCAAATGAACTGCAGTCCTCTTGACAGGAAGGGAAAATACAGTCCTGCCTGTATAATGTCTTCCCTTAACTCGACATGACCCCAGCCAAAATTGATTTAATCATTCAAATAGTATTGTTTCATTTCCCTTATTTCTTGTCTAATTTCATTTTATGCTGAGGGGCTTGCATGCAATAATTATTTTTGCATTGACGTACCTCTCAAAGACAGGTTTTCTTATTTCTTAAAATAAATTTATAAGATGAAACATTAGACCTCTGCCCTCCTTGGCTAACAGGACTCAGACGAAGTAGTTTTTTACACTTATGTGTTAATTTAGAATATTAAAAAGACATTGACTATAAAGTTTTATGCGTCTTCTTTTTTGTATGCAGACCTGCAGCATATTCTGGGTTATTTGATATTATTATTCTCCTATAGCACAACATGAAAGATATGGATGACTCTTTTTTTTTGCTCACTAAAGTTTGCATAAATGGTTGCTTCAGGGTCTGTGATTTCTAGTCATTAATGAATTCCAAGGTCTAGTTATGAGGCAGTAAAAGTAAACAGCCACTCATAAATGATAGAACTGCAGGATTTCATCCCTTCCTTGGAGAACAAGGATAATTTCAAGGCTGTCTGTGATCCATCTTGTCCATCTGGTTTTCCTCATTTAGTATGAAAGATAACAAGATTGGTCTAAAATCCTTCAGAAACGGGTAAAGTGAGAAACAGAGAAGCAACTAATAATAACATTGCACCTAAGCTTCAAACTAGTACAAGCATCAACACAAGTTGCTGCATTTGGTGGATCCTGAACAATCTATTTAAAATGAGCTCTCCAGAGCAGGTGTGTGGCTACATCTATTCAATGTTATTATTCTCCTATACAATAGTATTAACATTATGCATGATTTTGAGTTTCCAGTGTTCACATGGATACTTTCCTTGAGTGTTTTGACTGCTAGTCTCTAAAAACTCCCCAAATTTTAAGCCCTTCCCAAACCTTTATTCTCCATCATAAGGGGAGACACGAGTACAGGAAAATGTCTGACTCAGAGTGAAGCCCTCAAATGCCCCCTCAGAAAACAAAGATGAAACCAGAAGTTGGCTTGAAATGGCTTGTTTAGAAACCTGGCAGCAAGGACCTTTTGAAACTTGATGAAAAAAAGGAGAAAAGGTATCTCTTGCCAGCTCAGCAGCATGGAGGCCAGATTTGTTTAAGCTGAGGAATGGGCATGTTTGCCTTCAACTCTTTTGAAACAGGTGACGGATATTGTGCCAGAAATAATTTACTGACACAATTGTTGGTTTTTTTTCGAGTCAATGTTTGACCTAGACCTAGGGCCAAGTGTGTTTATTTTCCTAACATAACCTCAAGCCATTTTTTTCCCTAAAGGTGAGGAAGTTTAGAGTGAGGAAAAGAATTAATGTGCACAGGCACACAGAAAGTTTACTAGTTGGTGGCAATCCAAAGTTAAAAATATTTGAAACACTGTGTAAGCACAGGCACATACCTACTTGAGAGTCAGAGCCTGTTTGTATGGCCAAAACTCCTGTCCTAGCAGGCTGGTCCAGAAAAATCCTTCCTTCTGCTTCAGCTCCTTTCCAGCTGAGAGGCTGCATATAAATGTACCCTGGCTGTCATAACGCATCGTGGTCTTTGACCACAATTAGCACTAAGGAAATACATGCTGAGGTTACATATCTTTGGAAACTGTGGAAGAAAGATGTGGAGATGTGTAGACCTACAGGAAAGCACAGGTTGATTTCAAGATTCGACCAAACTGCAAATATATCTTTCCTCTGAAAAAGTCTTTTAGGGAAAGTCTTTAACTCCTTTACAAACAATTCCAGTACCAAATATCTCAGCCTCTCCCTTTTTTACCAGTTTAACATCTCTTTCTCACTCTCTGCTCCTTCTCTTTGCTAGCTGTACCTTCTTCTCCTATATACTTACAAAACTTCTGACCTTATATCCACCCTCTAGCGAAGGTGTTTGAAAAGTGTGTGGAAGCCTTTAAATGGGAGTAACAATTATGAATGATCCATACTCTCAAGGGGAAGGGACAGTACAGTTATGTGAGCAATGCTAAATCTTCTCACCAGATATTACGATTTTACTTTCTATTGATATCAAATATAACTTTCAGCTCAGTTTCTGTTAGTTTACTTCACATTGAAGGATTTGAACTAAATGTGCTGGTTCTTCTTTGTATTAATGCCATTGTCCCCTCCTTCATTTTTTCCCTCTCCTTTGGTGGCTCTTTTCCCTCTGCTGTGCACCAAGAAGGATGGACTTATGTATCCTTTTAGCAGACAGGGCTCTGAGCAGCCTGATCTGATTGAAGATGTCCCTGCTCACTGCAGGGGGTAGGACTAGGTGACCTTTAAAGATTCCAAACTATTCTATGATTCTGTGATTCTCAGTCTTCATGCTGAAAATATATATTCATGAGCCACCTTTCTGATGCCAGGATGAACTATAACATATTTTGCTGTAATTGTTTTAGGCTTCTGTAAAGAATCTTTCTTCTTGAAGTAGCAGCTTCAGTTCAGTTAGATCAAAATTTAATCCAAGAATTTCCCTGTGTCTGCTTGTTTCCTTCCAACACTCTTGAGATAATTGCAGGAGTCTGATGAATAACTAGAGTGGATGCAGATTCGATGTACTCCTCCGGATACTCTGAAGTGTGCTGGAGTAGTCAGACCTTTGGTCAGAAACACATTTACATTATGACTCAGCCTTCTGACAATTGCTTCATTAGTAGATATTTAAAAACGAAAGAATAAAGATTCCCATCTGACCCACTCATTTATATTCCTCCCAACAAGCGAGGCAAGAATGTGCAGTGGTTTTGCACTCAGACAATATTTGGTTTGCACAGTCAAATCGTTAAATTCTCAGCCATGCAAGGATTTCTCCGTAATACAGATGTGTCCATTCTCCTTGACATTGTGGCAGTGAAATGTAAACAAAAACAAATTAAAAACTCTAGAGTTTTCTTTCAAAGTAGTCAGGAAACTTTGGACCCATCATATCTTAAAGATTAATTAGAAGGAGCGTTGCTCCTTAGTGAGGAGCAATACACAGATTTTCTGACAAGATGCAATAAAAGATGTGATGACACTTGGAGCAACCTGGTCTAGTGCAAGGTGCCCCTGTCCATGGCCACGGGTTGGAACCAGATGACTTTTAGGTTCTTTTGCAACCCAAATTGTTCTGTGATTCTGTGACTCTACTGTAGCAACAGATAGGTGGTCCCAAGGATTCACAATCACAAAACTCTTCCTGTACCATCTGAAGTGGTCACTTGCAGGGATGGACTTGTTTGTTGTGGGATTTGTTTTCTAAAAACACCTTTACTGGGCACGGTGACATTGCTCTGTGTGCAGAACTGGACTCTGCTCTGTCACAGGTGGGCCAAGAGCCTGGGCAATATTTAATGACTATATGGAGGAAATCTATGAAAATTTTTGAAAATGTGGCAGTACAGGTGATTTTTCAAAGCTCAGCTTGTCTCAGAAAAGTGATAATGATTCATTGATACAGAGATGCTCAGCCACAAATCCTATCTGTAATCAAAGATAGTAAGCTCAGATTCAAAGCTTGACTTCTTGGTTGTCAGGATGAATAATCTGAGGGCCTGAGTTCATGGCAGCAGCCTCAACTTGACCATCTTCATGTGATGGAGAATGGCAAGTATTCAATACTTGTATATATTTTGTGTTTTCCACACGGTAAGGACAGAGGGTATTTTATGGGTGCAAACTGCAGGTTTGTGAACACAAGAGCTGTGGGACAGGGAAACTTCCAGAAATCATGGGAAAATTGTAGCTGGAGTCTTACACTTGTGAGATCTGCCAGTTTCAGAGGTAAAGCCAAAGGATGTAGAGAAGAGGTTTTTTGAGACCTGTATGGAACAGGGACTTTTATTCTTCTCTTAAAGTGTCTGATGTTAAACAGAAAACAAAGGAGAGGATTCAGATTACAATGAGGCACATTGTGCCTGCGCCAAAGTAGGATCAAAGGAAGCAGTGTATCAGCTTGGAAAGCTTTAGGTCTGGCAGTGCAATAAAGTGGATATTCTTCAAATCATTTCTTGGGAGAAAAATTAAAAATGCAGAATTTCAGCTTTATCTCATATGTGACCCAAGAATGTAGGTCTTTTATTTCTTATTCTAGATTAAATCCTGTTATATGGTTGCCTTTTGAAGGATATAATTGCTCCAAGGAATCATGCTTATACAGCATACTTCACCTCTTAAAATCAGTGTTAGTTTAGCAGTGCAGCCCTTTGATGGGAATATTTCATGGCCTGTGTAAAGTGGGTTAGGACTTTGCTCATTCCCTTGTCAACACATATGAATCCTGGCCAAAATAAATGTCATGTCTTATTGGCAGGGACCACTAAAGAAATCTTAGCCTTATTGAGGGGATTGTGAATGTAGGACTTTTCCAGCTCCAGCATTTATTTCAAAGATTGCAGTATTTTGGAGCAAAATGGGAAGATCACAAAAAAAGTTATTGGCTGCTGCTGCCTATATTATGGGTTTTTGGGGGAGAAATAATAGCTCCAAAGCTCTGCTTTGCAAATAGGAGGAGAAGAGTTGTCTTCTGCATTGGTGGATGATTAAAAGAAGTGAGACAGGTGTTCATAATTTCCACAAAAAATAGGTTGAACTTTTCTGGTGGCTCACAGAGGTAAAAATGCTAAAGCAGGACGAAAGAAAAAGTGTTTTCAAGGTCTTCATCTTCAGAGTACCACTTTTTTCAAAGTGTGCTTGTATTTATCCACTGAGGGATTTTATTTTGTACTATGGATTTCAGTGGAGCTAAGATCCTACTGCAAAAGTTGCCAATATATTGGAAAACACAAAAGCAGGAATTGACATGGGTTTATATCACTATTATTAATTATTTTCAAAGTGAAAAAGAAATAGTTTTGCTTAGATTTACTATAAATATTTCTGCAAAATTTATTCCTTCTCCTTCCTGCTTTGGCTGAGAAGTGATTCCACTTGCAGATCAGCCTGAAATGTAGGAAACAAATGTGAGCATCCAATTTTCTAAATTAACATTTTGAAAACATTCCATACTTCTCAATGAAGTTTGAATCCATTATTTAGTTTGCTTTATAAGACAAAGGTACTTTGTTATTTACTGTGAATTTATTTTCTGTTGAGCAAATTCAGATAGTTCATTCTCAAACTGTCATTGAAATAAAGATTCAGTCATTACAATATCCGTAATCTGAATATAATCATCCATGAAGCAAATGAAGAACAAGCAGAATTACAGAGATACAGTGAATTCTTTCTCTGGAAATCAAACTCTGCCAAAAAGATCCATTTTTTTTCCATGAAAAAAATATGTATTTGTGGTTCCATAGAAGTAACTGCATGACTCATAGAAATACACTTTGATACCGTTATTTTTGTGTTCTCAGGGTGCAATGAAGGAGTGTTTATAATATTTATGAGTCAGTGACTGTAGAAACCAGCACTTCCTGCTGATTAATTGTATCAATGACGTGAGCAGAGGTGAGAAAGCTGCTGCCAAGAAAAACACAATATAACAAGGAGAAATACAAAAATAATAAATACCTATGAATTCAGTGATGCACCTAAAATTACGTAGATGCCAATATATTTGATATCAATGATGTCAATTTCAATGAGAAAGCATCCAAGAAGATGGCATGATTTTATGTATAACAATTTGGGTAGGTGAGAATATCAAGATATTGTCAAGGTTCACAGGCACTGAAATCAAAATATCTCTCTGTAAAAATGCTATAAAGATCATAAAGAAAGTAAAAATTTGGCTAGATCTAAACTTTAAAAGGGTATGTCCTTCAAATCTAAAATCAAATATACAAAAAGAGATTTCTTTCAGCAGAATTTTTTTCTGCAGCTGACTCAGTTTGGTCCAAACCCTCTCAAAGTCAAGTTTCTTGCATAGCAAAGCCTGAAATTTTCAGTGTGGCCAGTGGGCTGCTGCAAACAGGGAAATGAACTCTTGCACTGCTGGGCATTGTCAGTGTGCTTAAAAGTTCTTGAACATCTTGGGCCAGATTCTGTCTTCACACAAATACGTGATGAATCCTACTTCTACTTTAGATTTATTTTTGTGTTACTAAAGATATGATGTCATCTGCTACTTTATTTGTTTATTTTACTTACATAAGCAATTACACTTACCCACAGATATTCACAGTTGACTTAACAGGGATGGCTCCAGAAATCTGTTTATGCAGAATTTACAAATTTTGGGTGGAAGTCTAAAATAGTTCCTTAATTTGCTGCTTTGATATATCTGAGTTCTGTGCAGTTTGCCATTAGCAGATCTTTGGCTAGAAATGATGGGAAGTTGTTAAAGCTTGATGACCATTTGGGCACGTGGACCACCACCAGACCTGAAACACAGCCACCATTCTGGTCAACATTGCAGTGAGACCAGTGAAAGGAGAAGGAAACTCATAAATCAGGTGAGATACTGGATCCCTGCTTGGCAGGAGGGAAATGGGGTACAGGAAGGGCTGTAGGGTCAAGGTCTCTGTGTAAAGGTAATGGGGAAGGTTAGGAAAATAAATATCTCCAGGATTTCCCCATCAAATCCAGACTGATGCCTTTGCTACCCCAGCCAAAGAACAACTAATGAGCATCTAAAGCCAGATGTCTGCTGCTTTTGAAGTGCTGTGTGTCCAGCCATTCATTTTAGAGGACTTATTTTATCCAAAAAAACCCCCCAAAAACCTGGTTTAAACAATCCTCTTTTAAAAAGATGCCAATGTAAGGAGTGTTCCCAGGCTTGGATCCTGGGGATGGTGCCGTGCTGCATCTTGGTCTCCAAGGATGAGGGATCAAGAGCACGAGATATTGAGAAGTTTGAAAATATTCATATTTGATGGGCTGAGACCCAAATGCTGCAACTTAGAGACTGTCTATTTGTTTGAGTCCTCTAAGTCCAATCAGAGACCCAAAATTGCCAGGAGGATTCCTTCTGGGCAGGACAAGAGGGACAATGGCCTCATGAGCTTCCTGCTAATGCTTTGTCCATTAATGTTATTATCACTGTTGTTGGTATTATTAAACAGAGCTTTAAACTACACAGAATCTCATAACCATAAATGACACTTTTTCCATATTACCTGTTTACTACTACAGCAATTGCTTGTAATTAGATATAACTAATGAAAAGCCTTTTTGTCAACTTGATCTTTTTAATTAAGTGTTTCATGGCTTCCAGTAAAAGTAAAATATGTTCTGTTGGTGTTACATTAGCTTGGGACACCCACCCTTATGAGGTACTTTTTCCTACTTTTCTCAAAAGTTATCATTTTGTTCCTCACAAGACCTAAAGGCTGCTGATGTCAATTTCTTCGAATATTTGCACTGACTCCCTTTAACTTTAGATGTAATCATTCAGATTTTGATGTTTTGCTGGTTCCCCTTTTTGATCTTCTAAGGATATTCTCAAAAGGAGCTGAAGGTTCAACCAAGTGACTCCCACAAATTTCATGAGCAATAATGTCAGATCCTGAGGTTCAGAACGTTATCAAATATCAGCATCTCCATGAGTAAGGCTTTATTTAATGACCTTCCTAACATTTCTGAGGAGAATTTTCAGAAGCAGTGGTTCCTATTCCTGCCTCATTTCAACACTGTCAGTTTTTATCCCTTTGCTCTGTGTGTGCACCCACTGATGATGGGCTTTGGGGCTCAAACAGCAAAAAAAATGTCAGCCACTGTCTGTTAGGAGCCTCCTTTCTCCTCACATGGCCCATCCTAACCCAGAGGTTACAGCAAAGCCACCTGTAAACAACACAACCCAACCTATGACCCTAAAGATTAATTCCTTGTGTATATTAGTGTGTCCCAGCATTGGGATGGTGAATTACAGTATTTTTACAAGCAAAAGAATTCAGGATGGCAGCCCACCAAGAGTGAACTATCGAAAATGTCAGCAGGAGGAGAAGCTGCCCAGCTACCTCGTTAGAGAACCGGGGCTAATCAATCATTGGAACTCACCCTTAGCTTGGGTGCTTGATCAAAACTTATGGATGTTCAGTGATTGCAAAGGAGCGGCATGTTGAGTTTCAACCCATTTCTTGTATTTATTTTGATTGTGTTGGTTTTTCCAAGCTAAGACGAAAGAAATGAGCAAATCTCTCCCCATCTGTAGCAGGAAGAAAACATTTCAAGTACACACATATCTTCTGAAAACTGCTTTGCTTCACAGTTCTTAGGCCACTGCTTTCAGTTCCTCAAATGATTCACTTCAAAGTTAGGTTGACACGAAAAGCTGAGCAGATATCGTTTGCAGAAGGGAAAAAACCAAGCTTTATAGAAATGCTTTATTTTTCCAGGGTCACTTTATACACGTTTACAGTACAGTTTCAGCCTCATGCTGGCCAGCAGAGAATCCATCAGGGAGATATTTAGGATATTTGTAGATTGTGTGAGAGAAAAGAGGCAAAATATGTAATAGAATTACTCTTGCAATTAGACTATTTATTATTTTTAGCTCCAGAATGGTAGTAAATACGGGTTTCTGTGCTTGCTCGTGGCAAACAAACTAACTACAGAAATGCAAAGTTGTGGAATTTCCATTTCATTTCTTGCCTCATTAATTTCATTAACTTACAAATAGATGAATACATAAAATTAAAAAGTAATTTCCTTTTAATATTTTTAAATTACTCTCTCCAAGTATTCAAACCTTTTAATCTGTTCTTTTAAGGTCTCCATCTAATTGCTCTTATAGAGGCATAATTGGGATTTTGTGAATCAGATATCAGTGTGATTGATTATAAGGAAGCCAATCAGAGGGTGCCAGTCACAAGATAAATGCAATTGTTTCTAAAATATTTGCTTGCAGTCTGTGGCATTTCACTAGCTCGGCAGCATGTATGAAATGACGTGTGGGTGGGATGTGTGAAGGTGTGGATTTATGTGGGGAAATCAAATCTAGCCATGGAGGAAATGCTATTTCTTCTCCTTTTTTTGCCTTTTTTTTTTTTTATTATTTTTTATTCCTTATACAAGGACAAATTGCATGAGAATTATAGTGTTTCCCATTTAATAGAAGTAGCCTTCATGCTGATGTTTTTCACAACAGTGACAAATGGCAGCTAAAAAGAAAGGGAGAGAATGTAATCAATCTTTATACCTTTAAAAATAGTTGAAAAACTAGGATGAAATCTAAACCATTTCAAGAGAAAAATAAATAGTTGGGAACAAACAATTATCTGGAAGAGAAGGGACGTGAAGAAGGTGATTTGGGGCTTAGTTCTGGGTCTTGGAGGAGGCAAAAACTCCTTTTCTGCTTTTCTTTCTTGTTGGGACTCCAGTTTCCATGTCCACAGCACTGTAACACGTATGTCCAGAAAGGAGAATATTCCCCCAAAAGGCCACAGAGTCTGAAAGCTGAAAATGTGTAAGAGACAAACTAGGAAGAAAAATTGAACTCTCCTCCAATTCCCAGGGATTGATGACTGTTAAACAGCAACAGCTGAAGGTGTAATTCAGACCTGAAATCATCCAGGTTTTTAACAGGTATTTAATGCTAGTCTTTTAGCTATGCACTAACACAATATTAATATTTGTTAATATTACTGGAAAAGGCATAAAAATAAGATTTTAAAATAAAGTGAAATATTTGACTGAGATTTCACATAGATCAGAATGAACAGCAAAAACACATAATGTAAAATCTTCTGCTATACCCTCCGAACCCATTCTAAAAGCTCATGTAACAGACAAAAGATTAAATAGGGAGTCTTGAACATTTTGCTGAACACAAAGGAAATTAACTCCTGGAAGGATTAGATCAGACTCTGCTAGGTGTGCTCTGGATGATGGAGGATTTGGAAGGGGAAACGTGGCACTTCTCAAATTACACGAGTTGAGAAATGAGCTGGTCAGTCAGCAAATGGTCCCCTATTTATTCTGTTATTCAAATGTCCCTCCTGCAGCTGTGGGTCTCAGCTGGATTTCCAGACTCTAGATAAGGTATTCCGTGTCAGGTTTGGGTTTTGTGCCTTTAGAACCTGCCATCCAAATGTTTTCTCGGATAGAAAGTCTGTTACTGCATTGCATGTTTATTGGAAAAAAGAGATGTACAGACGCCGACACCTCCAGACTTTTACAAAACTTTCCATTCTTCCTCTTTAAATCAAGTATTGATTTGGCCTGGATTCAATGTGTGCTTTTAACTAATGCACCATGATGAAAAGTCGTGGCAAGATTACTTAGGGATAAGTTTTTTAGATTTAGCTGAACTGCACTGTTTTCATAATTATAGTGAAGACACTTAAGGGGATATTTTTTGTGCAATGCCTGGCAGTAATCCAATGTCACTCCCATTAAAATCACCTGGTCAGAAATTAAGCTCCTGGTGCTTGAAAACTGTAATTTTCAAGTAACAAATTATTTTCTCTTTTGTGAAATTAAAAAACCCATACATATTATTTGTATATTTTGCATTTATTATATGAGAACTGAATGCCATACTTTAAACAGGTGGTAGAAGAGGATAAAAAAAAGTTTATTTTTAATTTTTACCATAGCTGCAATGGACAAATTGTAACTGAAAATTTTGGGTAACTGCTCACAGAAGGTATAAGATCTAAAATAGACATTGATCTTAAAGGACTAGTTTTTATAATACAGTAAATAGTTTTTCCTTTGGATGATTTTTCATCCAAAAAAACCAAGGCTTTCTTCACATCCAGACAATTATTGATTACTTATAACTCCCTTTTCACAATAATCTCCTAGTACAATTTGTAGTATTTTCCTGAGATCCCTTTTTATAGTATGCTGCTATACCTGTCTAACCCAGGTTTCCACTTCCCCACAAGGAGCTTATGAGTCTTTTTCTTACACTCTGCTACCAGGCTGGGGGAGAAGGTGTAATTGGTGCACTGTGTCTGAGCTGTCTGCTTTCTTTCTGACTTTACCTCTGCACTTGTCTACTCAAGACTTCAAACAACAGCATTTTTAGGAGAGCTGTGCCACTAACAGAGACTTGTATTGGTGTTTCCATCGTCCTGTGTCTGCAGATGGCTGGAACATGACAGATTTTCTTTCTCTTGCACCCAAAGGCACTGTGGAAGGTGAGTTCTCTTTATTTTCCCTCTGGGGAGTATGGACCAGCTGCTCTTGTTTCAGCTCCTGATACCCATTTGACTCTGAGATTTGAAAACTCATTAATGTCTAATCACCCTCAGTAATGTCTAAATACAGGCCCATCTCTGACCACTCTTCTGTGCGTGTCCTTGTCTGGCAACTTTCTTTCACACATTTCAAGCACGACGCTTGTCGAACACAGACTTCCCAAACTCACCATGCTCTGCTGCTTCTGACCTCTTAATTTACTGCTCTGCCTCTTCCACCCACTTCTCACTCTGTGCCTTTTCTTTACTCTTGTACAGACTTTTCAAAAGGAGATACAATCTCGAATTGCTCATATTGGTGTTTCTTCACCTTGTCCTTTCCCCAGCTGATCCTTCACAGGTTGATTTCCTCAAAGCACCTAAAAGTGCTGAACTGAGATTGGGGTGGTCAGTAGTGATGGTTCAAGTGTCAAGGGACAATGCCTTTTATACAGAGGGGAAACACCTTCAGAAATCTGGCTTGCTCCTGGAGAACTTCAGGTGGTTCATGAGAAAATTCGAGCAGACCAATGACCAAGTCTAAAGGATGGATATTCCCTTCTCTGAAACCTGATCCTCCGCTGTGAGCTCCGAAATGCAGCCTGCAACACTCACTCGGTGTGCACAAGGTGACTCTGGCAGCCAGAAAGTGTCTGCAAGCAAGATGAAAACTCAGTTTGCTGGGAACATCTTTGTCAACATCAAGATTCTCAAAATAAAGCTAGAGTTCAGGGAGGGTCAGGGAGAAAAAGTAGCAAAATGCCAGCAAAACTGGGAAATGCTATCAAAGCATCTGACAAGCTCAGCAAATACCAGAATTGCCTCTCCAGTGAAGTTTAATTAAAAAGTCTATTGTTTCCATTATTGCTTAATGATTCCTCCAGAAGCAGAACAAAAGTTTATTTTAGAGTTTAATTATTCCTGGAATTTTAAAGTGATATGAGAGTATTTTCCTCTATCTCATTTGGTAACTGAACCATTAAGGACAGAGAAGCAAATGGTGGTGTAAGAAGTGGTGAAAACAATTTAGGTCTCAGAAGAAAGCTCCTCATGTCAGATATCATGGTGTTGTTGCACAAAAAACAATCTCCTAGCAAGTTAAGTTAATTTTCTCTGCTGGAAAAAACTTGTCAATGACTTCTCCCCATTTGCTCCTGAATTCTAACTGAGACTCAGCATGAGGAAATAGTGCAGTTGTTTCTGCAAGCAAACGAGAAAGTGGATCCATTGGGACATAGCACTCGCTGTGCTGCCAAGAAACCTTGATTCTGCTCCCTCGTACTTGTCTATGCTAATTGCCATGCTGGATTTGTTATCTATCCAATAAGCCATGCACCAAAAATCAGGATTCAACATTAAAACGTCATGCTAGTGGGAAAAAAAAAGAGATTTCCAGGTTAAATATTTTTCAACGTGGTGAATTGTGAAATTGATTGTTGCATGAGGGGAGTGCATATTATTTCACTCTAGGAAGAGGAAAGAGCTGAAGAAGTATTGTTATGTGTAGGTTACTATATCAGCTTAATTTTCTGTCAGCTGCGTGTCTTTCAGAAGTGCATTAATCAATTTATGAACATCGGACATGGGAAGTTTATTTTTGTTCATTGGTCTCCCAAAAAGTTAAGTGGCAACAATAATAAATGCCATAAAGGACAGAATTTCCAAGAGCACCAAAATAGAGGTCAGGACAATCCCTGTTTCCCAGTCATGCAGATATTTAACTAAAATCAGGGACCTTACTTACTTATTAGGATATGTGCCATGGCCTGCACTGCCCACACTGAGGCAGTTCACAGACATTTTCCGGGTTATGTGAGTCAAGGACAGACTAACAATTTCTCTGAGGTAACAAAGGTGCTCCAGTAATAATTTCACTAAAAGTCAATCATATAAATACAAAAAAATGTGGCAATTCCAGTCTCTTGAAAAGACAATATTATTAACTGCTCCACAACTAAAAGTATTTTGAAAGTTTCAGATAATGTAAACTTTGACCGAATAGAAGAGGAAAAGCCCATATTTAAATTTCCAAGGATTTCCTGCAAAGAAAACATTTTAAGAGGGCACTTGAGCAGGTGCTTTTCATCTGTGTGCTCAGTGCCATATCTGGAAGGTGCTAATATTTCTTAGGCTAGTATTTTTGATGGAAAATCTCTGTTAATCATCTGTATCCCAGCTTAAGTGCAAATGGGGGTTACAAGTTTTGGTGAGCGTGTGCTTAAGTGTGAGGTGCAATTGATGTGCTGGGGGGTACCTTGCAGTTTATATTATGTTCATATCACCAATTTTTATCTGATTTGATTACATTTAGCTATCTATTCACTTCAGCAACAATATCACAAATCTTTTTTTATTTATCATTATTACCAATTTCCTACATTTTGTTGCTATTATGAGCTGTGTTCAGTTTCCTACTCAACTTTTAACTCCTTTAATTTCTGGGACGATATGGCCATATTTACCATTAGAAGCAGGACCATACATGAAACGTATCAGCTCTATTTTTCTGTAGTTTTCAAAGGGCACTCACGTTTCACTAAAATTTTCAGCAGGTTTTGCTTTGTATTTATCTTTTCCTTTTAAGTACACAGAGAGGACAAGGAAACTCTTGGAGCCTTGGGCTCTCAGTAAGTTCAATCCTTTAACCTTGCTTATCTCACAGCTTTTGAATGGGTTTGAACCAGGGACCTGATGGTGAAAGATCACTTTCCATCAGGAATGTTTGTCTTTCTGATAGGCCTTTGCAGCTCTGCTTTCCATGGCATTTTCTCTTGCTCAGGCCCCTCTGTGTGTGTGAAGGTTAACTGTAGGAATCACTCACTGGCTTCTTTCCTCTTGTTAGTGAGAGCTACCAGTGCCCAATAACGATTTTTGAGACGGCAGCGTCTTCATTCGTTCATCCACTGGCCTTGAGCAAATTGATTTCCTCAGGAGAAAACAACAGCACCTGACCTGCTGGAAAACAGAGATTTAATGTTCTGGGACTGGAATCAGAGCAGAGAGCCTGAGAGCTGCACACAATTGGGTGCATCCTTCACTAGGACCTGTCAAAACCAATCATGTCTTTCCTAAACAGGTAAAATTGTCAGTGTTGATAACTGAGTGAAAATGATTCCTGGGTGAAAAAGAGGCAACTCCTACTTACGGTGTAGTACGCAGAAGCTGAAAGAAAATAGCTTGTATTATTTTCCTTCTTTTCTGAAGTGATTCTCTTTTGGGGACTTTAGAAATCATAAAAGAAGAGGAAAAGAGGAGGCCTCCCAAGGAAACACTAAAGCAATATAACTTTACTTTTTGCTTAAGTCTTTCCCTAGTGGAGGAAATACAGAGTTATGCTTTTCTAGTTAAAACATACCATATCAAGCATCTCGCTGAAAAGCAAATATTTCAGCTCTGTTTTCTGCTAATTCTACAATAAGTTTGTTTTGAAGGTATGGATTTATCTTCTTTCCAGTTAAAACCTGAATTATCAGAAGTGCTAGAACTAGTAATAAAAGAAAGGCTCTTGTAGGTGAGCCTGAAAATCTCAATAATTTCATTTATTCAAGCACTCAGGTTTGGTTTATGATTTCTAATCTACCAACCTTCATGTTCAATCTAAACCCTTTAATTTTCTCTCTAATGTATATCTCCCCTAAAATGAACAGCTTGGAAGACTTGAAAGCTGCTGACATGATAGAGGATGATCAGTCTTCAGCAGTGCCCTTTTAGAAGTTCTGTGTATCAGCCTCTTAAATTATCTTTAGGTTTTCACTTGAAATGGAAATTTTTTCAACGGGTATCAATAATTTTGGAGGCTTCATGTTGCCTTACTGATATTTATTATGTTAACGACATCAGCAATATTGTGAGGAACTAGTCTGTGTATATCAAAAATCTCCTCTGCCCTGATAATGGCAGAAAACAAAAACTATTTTATGTACCACTGTTGGAGCATTCTAGGGTGCCTTCTGTGGAAAATCCTGTGGGTGGGATGACATTCAGATATGTCTGGAAAGATGTGTTATTTCACAGATCTTGGTATCAGTTGGAAAAGCGAGAAAGGCAAGATGTGCATGTGTTTCTTTACACTGTAAATTATTCAACAGCAGCTTTTCTGCTTCTATCCACAGTTTGCTTGTGTTTTGCTTAACCAAACTGGGCAGAGATAGAGATTCTGAAGTTCTTTTTCTTCTTATGGTTTTGGTAAGATCTGGGGATAAAATAAACCAGTGATTTCTGCTTTACTTGCCTTACTTGCTTTATCATTTCTTTCCTAATGTAGGCAGTTTCATACCCAACTGTTTCTGATGCTAAACTATGTAAGCCTTAAAAAAAAGGAGAGAGATATGACAGAGAGAGAGCAGCAAGCTAAAACACTTTAAAGAAAACACTCTAGACTACTCAGATTTTGCTGTCGGGTGATAGGCTTTGTGTTTGATGTTGAAATGATTGGTGTGATCATTGCTGGCAAGGGGCTGAGTATGGGCTAGTTTATATTAGCAGACATTTCCTGTCTAATGCCATTGGTGTTGAGGGTGAAACCAATGTAAAATCTGTTTTGAAGTCTGCAGTCTCGGCAAATGGAACCCAGCCACAAATAACTGATTTTCACATGCCTAATTTTCTATTTTATCTTCTTGTCAGAATTCTGATGCCAAAGGACTTTGGTATCTGATCCCCCTGGGAGACATCCTCGTGTTTACAAAATACAGTTCAACAGGTAACAAGCAATATTGTTCCATTGGGGTCATGTTACATACTTGGGACCTAAATATAATTATTCACAACCATGACTCAGACTCACTTTTAGAAAGTGGTTGCATTACAGAAATCAACAAGAGTGCCTTTCACACATGTTTTCAGTATGTCATCTTAAGGTTTTCTAGAAATAACTTAATGAAAATAAGAAAAAGCACTGAAAAATTATGAAAAAAGGGTAGTGTTCATATATGAGGGAAAAGAAAGCAATGAAGAGAGATAAAGAAAAAATCGAAAAATAAAGAAAGAACAAAAGAAAAAAGAAGAAACAGGAAAAAATCCAAAGAAATTAACTTGCACACTGTATTTGATTTCTGTAATTGCTGTACTCTGTACAAAGGCTTGTTTTTGATTAGAGAGTTAGAAATAGGTACTACTGAAAACAGTATTTAAAATTCATCATTGTTCTCATTTTCCTTTGAATTCTTCATTACGTAAAATGTACTTCAGTGCTCTTGGAACCTTTTGTTCTTTTCATTAAGTTGCTCCATTTTTATTTTAATTTTACTGCCCTTGTAGGCTGGATATTCTCTAAAAATGCTGCCTATCTGCTGAGAACAAATGCTCTTACAGTGCCTGTTTCCCATTTCCTCTCTAAAATTCTTTTTCTAAGTGAAAATGTAGTTTTGTTTGTTTGCTTTTTTGTTTTAAATACCTGCCTGCTTTTTTTTTCTTAAGCAGATTTCTTACACTAACACAGTGCCCATGGATCAGGTCTGCATTCAATTTTCTTGCCCAAATTTAACCAAAGGTGATGGCAGTATGGTGGTAGATACCACCAATGCAAAATTAAACTATCATTATTTTTATTTTAGAGATACAAATTTTTATGCCTTTGCCTAAAGATCTGAAAAGAAGCACTTACAGGGACATTAGTAAACTTCACTCCTGTTGATATTTCTGAAATACCAGATTGCTTTATTCAATAGGCGAAGAATTGGAGAATGGTTTGTGTTGGGATGGGACCTTAAAGCCCATCCAGTCCCACCCCCTGCCATGGGCAGGGACACCTCCCACCATCCCAGGGTGCTCCAAGCCCTGTCCAACATGGCCTTGGACACTGCCAGGGATGGGGCAGCCACAGCCTCTGTGAGGAACCTGTGCCTCACCACCCTCACAGCCAAGAATTTCTTCCTAATACCTGATCTAAATCTCTCCTCTTTTGGTTTAAAATTTTTCCCTCTTGTCCTGTCCCCATTTGCCCACATAAAAAGTCCTTGTCCTTTCTTATAAGCCCTCTCTAAGTGCTGAAAGGCCCCAATGTGGTCCCCCCAGAGCCTTCTCTTCTCCAGGCTGAGAAAATAATACATAGGTACAAGTTCCCACATCAATTTATCCAATGTCACCCACCTTTGAACTTATGATTTTTAAGATGGCAGAGGACATAAAGCCAGACAAGCACCTTAGCCCACTGAAACTTTTGCCTTTCAGTTCCTTTCTGCTCCCCAAAATTCATTGAGCAAATGGCTATTTAGTTAGACGAGTTGTTTTGATAAAGGCTTATAGGTCTCCATGCAAGGAAACACTTTTATAGAGGGAGACAAGCCTCATGATGGTGCTTGTTTTTACTGTGGGCATCAGCATTTCAAGAGTTATGGACACCATCCAACCAATGCTAATGTGCAGAGGCAGTATCAGGCTGATATACTGAGCATCATTACTTACTGTGGACTTTTTAAGAAGTTAGGAATTGAAGGCTGAATTCTCAAGACAGTCCTCTCAGCAGTTCAAGGACTTGGACTCAGAGTTATCCATAAATTTTGTTTATGTTTATTCAATAAGGACTAAGTCAGTGAATGTTGTGAAGAATCATTTAATTAAATATAAATAGGAATTAATTAGCCCACCAAATGAAGGCAAAGGAAATTCTGAGGCAAGGATGCACTCATAGGCACAGTAACACATCATCTCTTTGCTTGATGGGCCTAAAATTTCTTTTAAGGGTGGCTGCCAAATAATCTTGTCTCTTTTGTTTATCAGCCAGTTTACACAAATATCTCACTTGAAATGGGAAAACTTTCCTGTGGCAACCATTTTAGCAGCTGATTTCTCATTGGAAAATAATTCCTCTGAAAAATACATTTTGCTGTTTATTAATGATTATTTTCACTTGAGCTGTGTGCAAAGATTCAGCATCAGGTACATTTCCAACCTCCCAGCCCCCTATTCAGCACATCAATTGGTGCACTCTTCAGTTTGCCAGTCCTGCACTAAAAGAAATTAATGGACTATCCTACTTCATTTCATGGCATCTGGGTGATGGAGTACAGAAACCGCTATAAACACCAGGGTTCAGTGGGATTGCTGGCATGAGCAAGGTGTACAATATTTGGCCAGCATTTCACATCATCATTAACCAGGCAGAGTTAAAATTATCACAGCAGCCTGTCTTGAGTGGAAGCAGAAAAAGTGGTGCAGGCTGTGCAACCTCCTGACTATTAAATTGACCCATTGTCGCTTTTATTTGTTCCTTAACTTAATTTTCTGCTATACTGAAATAAATGAGACCACTTACAATGTAAGAGGAAGGACCGATTAATCTGGCCAATACAGCATATTAAAATTATATGTGTTCCACAGTTTATAATCAAATATGATGCTCTTCCTGAAATAAGCACTCTCTGTATGTAATGATACTCACTAATGGGTCTACTGGGTACCCAAGCACAGTAAATTCAAACGGTGACTATATGGGGATGCTGTAGATTTTTCCTTGCTTTTGTGTTATTCTAATAGAGAGAAGAGTTGGGAGGAAGAAAAAGGGGAAACTTCCTCTAAGGTAAACCAATAAAATCTCATTTAATTATATCTTATAAATCTCATGCTAGTTTATGTTCTTCTAAAGGATCAACACTTAGAATCACAGTTTTTAAAACTGTATTTCCCTGAACGGGAAAAATGGCAATCACATTCTTTAAAATTGTATTTCTCTGAATGGGAAAAACGACATTCTTCATAGACAGACATAGGAAGGAAATAATAAAAATGACAGTTGAAGATGAAAACGCAGATGGAAAACACAAATAGAAGTAAAAACTTTTGCTGCTGAAGGTGGGCTGGTGAATTCAGCACATGAAAGTTGTCACTGCTGGTGTACGGTCCCCATACCTGGTGAGGCTCCTCAGGATCCTCATGGCCATGAGGCAGAGGAGGACAGGGTGGCAACAAGAATTCTCTGAATGACAGGTACATTTCTAGAGATGCTGGGTGCTCACAGGGCAACTCGTGGCAAGCCTAAAGACAGACATAAATACTTTCCTTTGCCCCTTCAGATGAAGCAAATGCGGCAGATCAGAGAGTGCTGCACTGCAGAAATGGCTTTCTGCATTATGACTTATTTATAGTCCACACCTTGTAAAAAGAAAAAACAGTGGGACGGGGTGGAATCTCAGGCTGAGCAAGGTCAGCAGAGTAACATCCTTAGAGCTTTGTGCCAAAATTTACCAGCAGACAGAGTTCCAAGATTCCTCAGTTCTTGATCATCAATAGCTTTCTTTAATTAGGTGGAAATTGCAGGTGAGCACTCGATATTTTGAAATTCTCCTGGTACAATCAGTACCCTGAAACTCCCTTGGCATGTTTTCCTTCCTGTGCTATTTCCATCTGCTTTTTATTCCTGCACTGATTTTAATGGACTTCAATTACAATATCTTGTCTCTGAATCTTTAGAGCTTTGTTTGTTCAGAGCACAGACTACTAGATCACTAGGATCACTTTTCCCCCCTCAGACTCCTTAAGCACTATTTTTCACACTAGTCTGTTATTTTAATTGGGCTAAATTTAGAAACACTTAGATACCTTTCAAATAATCTGCACTTTCACTGCTGTTTAATGACTTTATGGATATATTGTGATAATTGACAATTACATGGTACTGTGTGTCATCTAACTCTGATGTTTTGAAAGCTCAGAACTGGCTCAATCTGTAGTTTAGTCACAAAGTAAATTCACAAACCATTCTATCATTAGCTACAGCGAATGGTAAGAGAGTTTTAGAGCAGGAGAATTTTATTTCCTATTCATAAATTTAAATCACTTCTCATCCTCATATTTCACGTTTATGGAATTGTAGCTTGAATTTTAAGTTTAGCAGCTTCTCTATCCACTGCCAATGAGACACAATATTAATTATATTATAATAAATAAAAGCATACAAACTCAGGCACAATTTCATTTTCAGGGTATGATTGCAAAGCTATTGCAAGTAATGTCAGTAACCAAAAATCTTCTGAAGTGGACATTTAAATTCGGATTTATTCTCTCTCTAATTGCCCAGACTTTCTATGTCATTGGAATAAGTTATGTACATTTGAGTGCTTAACACTGCCCTTAGAGAATAGCTCAGGGAGGAGACATCAGTGAAGCAGATCTGGCTATAATCTGATTTTAACTTGCTTTGTACCTATCCACACCAATTTCATCAGAGGAAAAGGGCATATCCAGGCAAACCATAACCCAGTCTTCTGAAAACTTTAGCCCAGGAACCACAGTTCAATTCCCAGAAAGCTGCTCTGTCCTTAAAAGACGGAGAATAAAATGCAAAAACAAGTTCTCAACTATCTGACACCTTCTCTCAAAGGGCCACTCTTTAGGAGAACAAAGAACAATACTGTGCTTTTCCAGACAAAAATTCTGCTTTGCCTTCTCTCAGAAGAAAATAATTTCAAGGCTGTTGCTAACAAAATTGCATAGTGACTCCTGCCACAGCAAAATTAATCAGCAGTACTTTTTCAGAGAAATGACAGTGAGAACCCTGATTTCTATAACCAAATTCCTGCTAAGTAGTTGAAATCTTCCCCCTGACGTGAATATCCAGTTAAAGCTGGATAACCTCTTCTTCATTATAGCCCAAATGACTGAAGTAGTTTGACATGCTAAGAAGATTTCTCTCCTCTCACAGAACTGAATTTCCTCTTTGTAAATTTACTGTGTAGGGAAATGTCCCAAATAAATTTTAACCATGTGCTCTTCGAGTTGGAAACCCACCCAGCAAAAACCATGCTGAAGTGCAATGCCAGCCTGTGATGAAACTTCAGCTTCCTTAATCTGTCCCTATCCAATGGCTGGCAAAAATTTTAACCTGAGACTAGGTAATGACCCTAGAGAAAACAAATCTCTAGTCTAAGGCAGTATCTGCTGGGTCTTAGCCTTGGTTTTTTGGAGGTTCACTGTATCAGCTCACTTTGGCAGATGTGAAGCTCTTCCAGACAACCTGCCTTGACACCAGCTCTTCCCTTCCAGCAAGGCAAAGGTAACTTTAAAAAACGCAGCCTTTTTAGTAGCATAATGTATTTCCAGGAGCAATGCCCCACATCTTTATTCATGATGTGAATGATGATAGGAGTACTAATAATGAAACGGGGTCATGAGGGTTTCCCATTGTGAACTAGTACTAATCTAATTTTCTACAGGGTGTTTATCTAAGTCAGAAATAAGCAAGCAGTTCAAAACACTTTGGCAAGTCTCTGATGAAAAGAAGCCTGGGAAGAGCAAAGGGTTGATGGAGAATGCTAAATTGCATTCACTCAGCTCTGCTGAGGAGGCTAGGCTGGTTCTGGAAGGGTTTTGCCAGGATCTGTCCAGTGCAAACTGTCTTCTTATTAGTTTTATGAATGTTAAGAGCCATCAACATTTAAAATAAAAACCCAACAATGAGGATTCAGGATTTTCATTCATAATAACAACAGCTTTTCTGAAAGTTTTGCATAAATACAAAAAGTCTATGGGGGGTTTTAATTAAATAATAAAATGTAGTGCTAATGTAGGTATTTTACACAACCCCCTCCCAGTGTACCAAAAGGCATGAGCTACCCACTCTCCCATTAACATTCTTTTAGGCTGTCAACAAAACAATTTTTTTCTGCAACTCCATTTCTGTTTTGAGTGCACTGTGCCTGCCTTGTCCTGCCGTTCACAGGCTATCTTAAAAGACGTGGACACTGAAAGACTGCGAGCCCAGCATTTCATTTCCATAAAGGCAAACTTGTGCTTTTCCAAGAGAAGAACAAATCTGCACTGCTCTCATTTCTATTCCTAGCAATTTTATTTTTTTGCTATTTACCCACTGAGATTGCTTACCTTCTCAGGATGTGATCCAGTGTTAATTAAGTGAATATCAGGTTTTTGGTGGTGGTGGTGGAGCAGACGCCTGCCTGGCCTTGTGAGCAGTGCCAGTCCTTGTCACACCAGCAAAGATGTGGCTGGGGAGTCTCTGGGAACCAGAGCTTCCAGTTGAGAAGCAATTCCCTAAATCACAGCATGGCAGTGTCATACACGATGTACAAAATGGCTTGGGTGAATTAGCATATCTGACAGCCAAGCAATTTAACTAGCATTCAACCTCATACTTAATGAATAGTCCATATGTCCAGAGAAGCAGGTAATTTATAGTCTAACATTTTCTTTTGATCTGTCGTTTGCTCTTTCTCTGTAGAATTAAATCACTTCTCAATGCACAAGGGAAGGAGGCGAAGGGAAGAAGTCTTTTTATTTTTAATTAGAATGTGCTAAATGGTAATAAAGTAATGTGAATACAGCGGAGACCTCTTAAATCCATAACAGTAAATCCATTGCTGCAACAGGTCCATCCTTTATCTGGTGCTCATTTAAGAAGCCTTCACCTGACGTGCCACACTGACATGAACTGATGCTAATGGAGTAATATATTTAAAGAATTCAATAAAGCATCTGTTGTAGATTGTGATATGCCTTGTAATTTCATTGACAGAGGTTTGTTTTGTCCTGAGACACATAAAATGCTTGGTTAAATGGCTTGATTATATAGTACTTTTAAAATATATTCACTCGATTGGTGTCTTATACTGTGCAGCTTGTCAGTGATTAATCAAGATGATATTTAAAATGCAAATAATTGAATTGGCTCTTAAAAATTAGGATTTCATTCCCTTGGGAAGGAATAATGTGTGTGGCAGAAGCAGTAATCTGAAAACGACGTTCTCTTGTAGGCAAGTGTTAAGGTATTAGGTGAAACAACACAGAAGGATGGTTTAAAGCCATCTATGTGGAACAGGAAAGACATAATTTCAGAAATAAAAATTCAACCAAAAAAAATGTTTTGCTATATTAGTTAAGCAAAATACACAGGAGTTTAGACATATTTCCATTTTTTTTTTTTTTCATATATGTAGGCAGCTCACTGCTACTTGAGCAATAGTGGATTTTGGCTATGACAGTAAGCTTCTTTCACCTGAAAGTAATTATTCCCACTTTGGGTATGCAACCACCTATTCCCTCAATCCTCTCTGATCCCAGAAGCTGAAAAGGGCTCTGGAGACATGAGGTGTTTTCTGTCCCATTCACACCTCTGTGTTTGGACACGGCACAGATGAGTTTGGGAAGATTGCTTTATTTCCAGGTTAGCAGGGGACTTTTTTTTTTTTTTGGAAGCACCACTAATTTGTGTTAGGTGTGATGGCTGCCTTATTTGAAATGGGTCTGTCTTCCTAGAACAACCATCTTCCCTGCTTCTTTCCTAGGCACTTGATCTCCAGCCAAGGGTTCCAGTAGTGTTCCCCTGCCCAGGCTCAGCAAGGGGATTTTGTTAACCATTCCTCTTCCCCATTCCTCTCACTTTTAGAACAGGTTTGTTTTCCTCTTTTCAGCAGGAGAATTTATGGCTTCATGTTTCAGCACGTTTTGTGGGAAGGAAAGTAAATAATTTTTTAGAGGGATTAGTGGTCCTTGAGGACAGGGCTTTGAGGTGCTTATAGGATTCCTGTGTGGACAGATTGTGGAGCTCTTCTACTCAGTGCCTTGATTTAATTACTGTGGGTGCACTTTGTTCCTTTATTTTTGACGGATATATTTTGGGAGACATTGCTGCTTTTCCTTTGCTAGAAACAAAGGTGATTGCACACATCGTAAGGTTTTGTACCGCAGCTTTTTGCTTTAATCTTAAATGACAGCTACATCTGTTGAAAGTTTGTTCCTATCTTCTGTTTAGTTGGGTTTTTTTGTTTTGTTTTTCTTTTTTTTTAACTTGGCAGGTTGAAGAAGCCTTTTTAATGACAGTCTTGCGAGGCTCAGAGAGTTTTTGAGATGCTCTTCCCAGCCTGTGAGCTGCTCCACACTGGTTTTGTTCTTTGGTAGAAGTTCCAGATGACTCCAGAGCTTTGGTACCAGCAGCACCTTTCCCTGGGGGCACGGCAGAAGCAGACCCTTATTTAACTTACCCCAGTTGTTCTGTATTCTGCAGGCTGGGTTTTTATTTTTTTTGTGACACTGAGGTTAAATTCAGGGGACACACACGTGGATTTAGATGGTGGATTATGGCCAAAGCCTGTCACAATTTTAGCAGGAGTTTCAGTCAGCATCGTTCCATTTTCCTTCTCCTGGAGTCAGGTTTTGCTTCACTGTTGTAATTTGATGTCAGGGTTTCCTTGATTCATTTAGCATTTTTTGTGTTTTTTGCACTGTATATCTCAATATTTCTGTCATGGCATTCTCATTTTCTATTAGTTTAGTCAACTGGAGACTGCAGTAGAAGTTACTTGTCCAATTATTTTGAATTTTGCTAGGTTTATTCATGTGTTGACACATTCATGTTTAGTGCAACACTCCTGATAAAATAACTGAGATGTTGCCTAGTGTTTACATTAAGCAGCAGAGAATTCCAACATTAGAAAATATGTGTGTGCAAACATTCTAAATAAAAAAAATTGAGAGAGTGCTCTAGCTAGGGAAAAATAAAAAACAAAAAAACATAAAAATAAGCTTTAGCTCAAAATACTAAAAAAAAAAAAAAAAAAATCACTTTTTCTAATTCCAAAATACTTTCACATGGTATAGTAAAAATCAAAATGTTATTGCGGTAACTGCATTACAATGAATGTGGGCTGGGCTTTCAGCTAGAATTTGAATTATTTTGGGGCGTTGCACAATCTCTGGTCATCAGCTCTAGATGGTGGGGAACCTTTAATTTCTCTTCTGCTCTTAAGACTCAGCAAAGTCATTTTAAAACTAGGACATCAAAAAAGCAGAACAGCTCCATAGATGCAATTTACAGCCTTATTTAATTATTAGCTATGATTACCCTAATCGTACAACTTCATTAGTTTTTCTTTTCCCCACTTAAAGGCTATATGGAATCTTTAGGCAATTATAGCAAATAATTAGCCTTCAAGCAGTAACACTAAACCATGGAGTCATAGAATAGCTTGGGGTGGAAGTGAACTTAAAGCTCATCTCATTCCCACTTCCCTGCCATGGGCAGAGATGCTTTCCACTATCCCAGGCTGCTCCAAACCTCATCCTACCTGGCCTTGGACATTCCCAGGGATGGGGCAGCCACAACTTTAAAATTTAAAATAGCTTAAATGCAATCTGATAGTGGTCCAGTTTGAAATTAACAACGAATATTGCCACTAAATATTATTTTTAGTGAAAATTGTTACAAAAAGTGCTGTGTTATTAACCTATATTCAGCTAAAATGTAGTTAGGTGTGGGTAAATGTCAATCTTGCACTGAGTATTTCTTTGTGTCCTACTTGCAATGTGTGTTCTCTAACCAATTAATTTTACAGTTTTTGTTACTTCTTTATTAAAAAATTACCTGAGCAACCTTGTTAACAGCTGCAGATATTGCTAGTTATATTTGACTTAGACTGCTCATTTCTTAAACACAAAATCCTTTTGAGAATATCCATATGGATATTTATAAGATATCAATGTCCATACCTGTTTCTCTCTACAAATGTAGATATTGATATAGATATATTAGTAATATGTAGCTATTTATGTATTCACATGTAATATACAAAAAAGTATAATAATATATTTTGCAATAAAAGGAAATACAGTTTCGTTTGTAGTCTTTCTTTGCAAAATATTTTACGAGCTAAAACAAACAAAGAAATATATCACTAGAAATAAGCCAGTCATGGACTACTGCCAAATAACATTATATCTGTGTGCTGATCCCCAAGTTAGTACAGTTCTTGTTTTCCAGTGAAAAAGCAACTTAATTGTATTTGCATCCATCTACCTTTTTCCCAAAGCACATAGTTACTTAAAACACAGGAAGAATTACAATATTTCTTAGTCTGAATTGTTGGAAAGAGAGTGGATTTGTGGCTGAAATCACGTGAGAGGCCACTGGTTTTGCTTATGTTCCTTGCCCTGTCCCATAACTCCGGTTTTCATGGGACTCCAGTTCCTGATATTAGTCTCTCCAAGGTGGAGCACCAAAGCAGGAGATTCAGGGATTTTACTCATTCTTAGTAAACAGAGAGCTTGGCTGGATATGACCAGAGAGAAGACATAGGGAAAATGTCAAGACTATTTTTTTAAATTAACAATAAAATTGTATTATAATTTATTTCTCAAAGATGATTGACACAAAGGTGCATATGCTTAATTAAGTACATTTTTAAAAAGGTGCTGCTTTATTTAAGTCTATCTAACACAGCACTCTGCCATTTAATCAAATTACTGTGGCAGAGAATATGGTGATGCCCTTCAGTGAAAGAGCCAGTGTGAAATCCTTGAACATGAGAGGAGCATCAGTAGCCTGGCTATTTTCACAAGATGGTTTGGACAAGCAGATGACCAGATGGAGGAGAGGAGAGGCAGACACTCCACTGCTGGCAAGCACCCAAAGCTTCTTGAACCTCATGTACTCTTCCCTAATAAATAT
>WEKY01002942.1:165584-194871 GCA_013390045.1 Picathartes gymnocephalus | reverse complement strand
TAGTGGCCATAGCCTCGTTAAGCCTCTTGAAAAATAATTAAACTGCTTACAAGGAGTCTGGGTTCACTGGAGGGTAGAAGAAAATGGAAATCCTGGTGGTCCAGTTGGAATATGGTGTCCTGGAGCAAACTGCGGGGAGCTGGAGGGCAGAAATCAGGAATATCTTTCATTCTTAGGTTTGCAGGCTGCACACACCACCCAAACCACACGCACACACACAACTGAAAAAAAAAGAAAACTTACAAAAGGAGCAATACAACTGTGAGAGAATGGACAGTGTGTAGGAGGTGCTCAGACACTTTATGGAACTTGAACTGAAAGCCAAGTGACAAGGGACAATCTTTCTCTCAGTGCCATGACTGTAGTCACAATACCAGGGCTTTTCACAGTGAGATTAAATTTTCCCCTGCTCAGTGAAAATAGGAGTTCTTTATAAATAATAGAAATTATGTCCCCACCAATTTTCTCATGTAAAAATTGTGCTAAGTTTTCCCTAGCTGTTGTTTTCTCTTTGGATTTCCTCTATGGAACATTTAGGGAAAATGGACACTTTATCTCTCTGTCTCTACTCTGTCTCTAAATCTTTTTTTCAAATACTAATTATGCTCAAGGAACCTTAACGATCATATCTCCACATTTCTGAAGTCAGAATTCTTTTTCTATTATTAGATAAAATTCAAATAAAATAAACCTAAATATTTTCCATCTATGTTTGGCCTATCTGCAGAATGTTATGCTAAAAGGACATTTTCAATCTATTTTCCTCAGTGGGGTTTTTTTGTTTTTATTTTTTGGGGTTTTGTTTGTTTGTTTGTTTGTTTGTTTTGTTTTGTTTTGTTTTGTTTTGTTTTGTTTCAGGAATCACTTCTCACAAAGCACAAATGTGCATAATAATCCCCTCTTATGAATAAGCAGTCCAAACAACCAGGAGAGAACAGTGCCGCGTTGTTACTTCAGAAGTGACATCGTCACGCTGCAGAATAACACGTTTCAGGAAACTCTTTAGGGGATTTCAGAATTTAAGGTCCTGTTGCCACAGAAATTAGAGCAAAACCTGCATTGACTGCAGAAAGGGGTCTGGCCTTATGCCAGCTGCTCAGTGGGTGTGACGAGAGCGGAGGAGACATCTCAATACGAGCCACCAAGGGCAGGGAGGAGACAGAGCCTTGGTGCTGCCACTGGTTTTCAATTAAATCCACTGATTCTTGATAGCAAATGAGGGATTTTGCTGCACCTTGTGCAGAGGGGAAGTGGATTGGAACAGGAGAGTCTTTGAGTGGTGAGTCCAACAGCCCCAGCTCCCAGGGCTTGCTCTGATCCAGGGATCAGAGGTGGAACAATAAAAGACCGGCTTGATCCAAGAGTGCTGGGTCTCAGCACTGCTGGGGTTTCCCCTTAAATCATGGACCCATGGAATGCTTTGTGTTAAAATCACCCAGTTCCAACCATGCTGCCATGGGCAGGGACACCTCTAGACCTGTTCAAATTGTCACTGAACACTTTTAGAGATGGAGCATCCACAGCTTCTCTGGGCAGCCCGTGCTAGGGCCTCTCCACCCTGACAGGGTTGAATTCCCCCTAATATCCCATCCAGCCCTGCCCTCCTTCAGCTTAAGGCTATTCCCCCTGGCCCTGGCACTCCATGCCCTCATGAAAAGTCCCTTTCCAGCTCACTTGGAGCCCCTTGAGGCACTGGAAAGGTCTCAGGTCTCCCCAGAGCCTTGTCCAGCTTTTGGCAATTGCCTTGGAGCCAGCCTTGCCTTGTCTGGGGCTCCCTCATCAGTACTCAGGTTTCCAAAATAATCAACACATTCCGAGTCCTATTGAGAAGAAACACATGCAATACTCACCACTGACATCCCTACAAAAGTATTTTTAAATGTGGAATTATACGGCCATGAAATATTTAATATTAAGTAACCTGTGGGAATTTTAATATATTCTACTTGAAATGAATACATAAGGTAATGATAAAGAGGTGAAAAGAAATGCAAAATCTGGTTCATCTGAAAGCATGCAGCAATTTTCAGTTGTATTTTATATATGAACCTATGAACAGTATACAGAAGAAATTAAATGTATAAAATGATTTATAGGTGGATTAAAAAGGCTTGCAATTTTTTTAGTTTCATACAACTTTAGGGAAACAGTTATAAATCTCTGTAACTTAAATTGCTTATCCAAGTTCTACAGAAACAGCATAAACCGAGCAAGCAATTATCTGTAATAAACATTTTCTTTAATATTGTGGCATTCACGTTTTGGTAAAACTACGTATCATAATTTATTTTGTGCTGTATTAGACTCTGCTTTCTAGGCTTACATATTTTTTGCAATTCTGCAGAAACTGTCATCTTCCTGGAAGGGTGATCCAATCATTAAATGTTAATAAAATAATAATGCAACATAATTTGTCCTTCTGGAAATGAATTTATATACACATAACATTGTTTTTTCCCTCATACACCACAGAAGTTTCAAAACTCCAGAAAAATCCCTTTGTAAGTGTGGTTTTGGAGTGCTTAGAAATTGAGTTTTCTTTATAGCCAGTGCTGACATTTGAAATGATAATTTGAGCAATGTTTCCTGGGGTTCAGGCGTCGACTGTTACACTCAACAGAAAAGTCTGATGTTTTTTGTGACAGCCATCTAAAAATGTTCGATTTGAAGTGGTGTCAGCTTTGTTGAAGAAAAGCTCCGTAATGATGGAAGATGTGGGATTTTTCAGAAAAGCAGCCTTTTGCCTCAATCTACATCCTAAAATACAAGTAAAGTGTTATCATTTGCTTGGAGCAATGCCTGGGAACGGGAACCATGTCTCTGTGAGGTATGGAACAAAACTGAGTAGAGGTGATCCCGGAGCAGGATGGGATCAGTGCTTTGGAGAGCAAACCCACTCACTTTGATCACAAGAGATACGCAGCATACTGCTTGTATATTGTGGTGTAAAAATAACCCCACATTCTGCTTCCAATGAAGAAAAAGACAATCTATAGATATTCATTTCAATATAGACAGGGTGTCACTAACACTGTGTGAGGGTTTCAGTGGAGAGGACACTTCCAAGTGGGATGGAGATGTGCCGGCATTGTGGTTTGTGGATACTGTCAGAGCCCAAGCAGAGAAAATCTCAGGCATGTTTGCAGCAGTGTCTGGTTAGACAGCAACTTTCTCATGGTTCTCTTAAGCTTCTCATGAGAATTCACCAGCACAAATATGTAAACAGTTTTGCACCTGGTGTTTTCCTCCTAAGGGAGTTAGGAAATAAGAGTTATTTATAATTAACCAATAGCTTCAAGGGGTGTTCATCCTATACAAAACAGCTAAATTTCACTGATGTAAATCCCACCTGAGTCTGTGTACAAAACAAGGGAAACTTTTAGGGGTAAAAGACCGTGAACAGTCCTACTAGGAAGCAGAGTTGCCATGTGAATCAAAATTCTATACTGCCAGTGGAAGAGCATTTCCTCCAAGCAGGTGCTCCATCTTTAATTTCTCGGAGCTGATGCTCAGGAAAGGAAAATATCAGAAAAATACCTTCAAAAGACAAGCCAGGAACTAAATCTTAGAAGGTGACTGGCTAATAAAAATCTGTAGAAGCTCTGGTTTTACAGTACATTGCAATCTTCCTCTCAGCTACTCTGCAATGCTGAGCAGCTTCATGTTTCTCCCAAACTAAGGTTGTGGTCCCTTGTCCCCTGTTATCAGCCCTCCCTGCACTGATGTGCCAGCTCCCTTCTCTGCCACAAAGTGATTAACACAATTAGGTTGAATTATGAGCTCGTGTGTCTGGCCTACACTAGGTTGAATTTTGTTCTTCTTGTCAGACTGACAAAGGGACTCTGGCTTGAAAGTTTCTCTGTTTTCTAATTATATTAGTTGGTATGATAAGGGATATTACCTTTCCTTATAAAAGATATTTCTCTTATAATGTTAAGTAATGCATTCACTCACAGAAACATTGTTGGTACTTCATTAGCTCAATTCCCCCAGACTAAGAGAAGGGCACATGGAAAATTGTCATTTGGATATCACTTCCCCCAGTCTCCTTCCTTGGCTGGGCTAGGTCCCTGTTTGGTGCCAGGGAATATCATAACATCAGAGTTTGGGTGCAATCAGCCTGACCTGATTTCTGGTCCTTTTGCCAAGTCTGGCCCTCTCTGGAGGTCCCTGACCCAGCTCTGATGGACTGAGTCACGTTCAGAGGTTGGGGAGGTCTCACTGGGGCTGGTTCATCTCCGCTTTCCTCCTGCACAAGGGCTTTGCTCGGCACCTCAGTGAGATGCTGGCTTCCATTAAAGCATCTTTCCACCAGCGCAGAGGGGCCAGGGGCAGAGAAAGAGCTCCTTGACATGAAATAGCAGAATCTCCTTTTACTCCACTGCTCAGTCTATTCTGACTTCTTTTAGGCAGGGCGAGCGCTGCCGTTTTACTGCAAATGCTCTGCACAGAAGGTACGCGTACATTAAACCATCGCTGTGACCATGTTTGACTTTCTCTCTGCAAATAAAGGGGAGTAGATAGCTCCTTTCCCTCAGGAGTTCTGGCTGCTGGAAATTGAGAGTCGCTGGGGTATGCAGATGAAACACCCCTTTCTCCCCACCAAGATGTGAAAGCAGAGAGCTCCTAACCCTTCCCAGTTTCAGGCCAAGGGTCTTCGGCACACTCAGAGCAAACGGGAAGATGTGTGATTAGGTAACTTCCAAACCTCAGAAACATTTTCATTTCAAATTCTGACTTCCTGCCATGCACATATTCTTCTGTAAGCACACTCCGAGGCAATTTATTAACAGCTCTGGAGGAGTGATATCTGCAGAATCTGTTTTTCAGCTTTTGACAGCTGAGCAGGGCTAACGTTACTGTTTCAGAGTGTCATCGCCATAGCAGTGTATATTCTGTATATTCAGTGAAGTGTCCTTTGAAGGTGCAAATGAAACAGCTTATCTAAGGCAAAAAGCTAAAAAAATGCTAATATTTTAGATCATTTATCAGCACATAGAAAAAAAAAAAAAGTCAGGAAAAGAAAAAAGGTAGAGCATATTTTCCGAAGATTTTTTAACCACAATCAACTGGAAGTTTCAACCTGTGTTTCTTTCTGACTCTACCTAAGTAAATATTTTAATAGAATGCATTACAACACACAGACACACACAAATCTAAGTTAAGCACTTGAAGTATTTTAATTTCCTAAAATAAAAAATTAAAAAACAACAGTGAAGATGCTTCTACCGCCTTGAAGGCTTAAAAAAACCCCTCTGACAGACCTAAGCTCTGAAATGTTTTAAAGAAATGCTCTAAGTATTATATAATGAAAAGTTATAGAGGTGCTAAGGGAAGAAATAAAGAGATTTTTGATCACATTAGGGATTTGAAATGAGTCATGAAAGTCTTAACATTGTTCTTGAACTTTCCTAGAACAGAGCTCTTCCTTTGGATAAATGTTACAAGGAGGGTGGAAGAAGAAGCTAGAGTAAAGTAGGATTGACATGCATGATGAATTACAGTTCATTAATCCAATTAATGAGTAATTCCAGAAACTTTAATCCCAGATAAAGCTCTTTATCATAGCTCGGGTGGCTAGTGCTGCACTAAGAGCCCATCAGCAAATCCATTGCAAGCCTGTATTATATGAAGCCTGCCACGCACTGCCAGAGCTTTTTTGGAAATATTTTGTCCAAAGCAATAATGAGAAATATAGAGAAAGGAGCAGTCTCTACGCTTAATTGACTGGATTGACATTACAAAGGACTTCGAGGTACATTTAAAAAGACACAGGCCAAATGAAAGTAACATCAAATATTGATAAGAGCTCGTGGGTTAGAAAGCAAAAGTCTGTTCCTGTTTCTGATGTCATCTGTGCCGGATTTTCTCATGCACATCCCCTTGACTGAAGGGAGCCAATGAAGTACAAAGAGGTGTTTTGAAAACAAGCTCTGTTCCATTTTTACTCTCTTTAATTTTTTTGGCAGCACTGCTCAAAAGTGCAAGAATATCTGCATGAGTCCCTCCTCAACTCCCACATGCAAAGAGGGATAAAGAAAGGGAAGAAAGAGAGGGAATAATACAAGTTTACACACTGGTTACCTTCATTCTCTGCAGGCAGCCCAGCAGAACAGAGCACGTAAGAGGAAGTTAAGTGTGAGACAAGCATCTAAACTTCTAGTGGGTGTCTAAGAAGGCCAAAGAACATAATAAAATTTGTACAGCAGAAAAAAAGAATGTATCAGGACTTCTCAGAAAACCAGGAACACTTCCTGTTTAAGAGGTCACTTCACATTCCTACCTAATGTCCCTGTCAGAGCAGCCCCTCTCCCTCCCAGAGTTGGTCAAATATTGATTCACCCGCTGTGATGGGACTTACAACAGCTGGGCCTGCACTGAGACCCTCTGGAAAAACTCTCCTGTTGACAGCTCTGGATACTGCTGTGCAGTGATTTTGATTTGTGAAAAACTTGGCTTCTCAACACTTAGGACCATAAATTCATTTATTTTAATAGAAGAGAAGACTGGCCCGTGAGAGCCCATGCAGACACAAAGGTTGCTCCCAGCTGCTTTGAGCAGCAATGTCAAATTCTCTTCTGCGTTCTCACTTAGTAAAAGCTGCATGAACAAGACACAGGATCCTGCCACGATGGCAAAATATTTAAGTACAAGTGCATCCCTTCTGACGTTGCCAAAGTGCCAGCTGTGGCATGAAGACAGTTCACACCCAATTACACACAGTGATGGATTCGTACTTCGTGATCGATGACTTCGAAGCCTTCTGGAACAGCACTGCACAATGACCCCCCATCTTAAAGCCCAAATAAGATGAATAGTGACATGCAGAAGCAGGAGTCAGAATTTCATGCCTGCCAGAGCTAGTTCTGACCAGTCTGCCTGTACCAGTGCTCATGAACTGGAAGGAAATGCAATCACTCCAGCACACAGGAAGAGTTTGATGGAAACAAGCAGCTACAGAGATTATTGGAGCAGGAACACAATTGTCTCTAAAGCACTCCCATTTAGCAAAAGCAACATCACAATTTGAAATCTAAGGCTGAATACTTGTGCTGCCTATTGATAGAACTCCAGATTTCAGGAGCTTGGAAATGCAATGGAAAATGGGAGCTTTGATGAGGACTCAATACAGTTCAGTGTGGCAAAGCATCTTATTACAGCTGATTGGTCTTTCCTTGCATGTGTGAGTCAGGGTCACAAAAACGTGGTATTTAAAATGGTGTTTGATCCTATTAAAGCCTTCATCGCTCTCCATTAAACCCCTAAAATTTGTCCTAGGTCATCCAAAGGGACTGGTTTATCCTTCAAAAAACACAGCAGCCTCTAGGAAGGAGATGGACTTGATCCACACATCTTGATCTTGTCTAACTATAATCATGACTGTGGGATGCCTATCCAGGAGAAACAGCACATGGATCTGTATTTGACTAAAGGAAAGGGAGGAAGAGGAAGAGGGACCCACCTCTGCAAATCCATGAGGAAGAGCAGATGTTCCCCGGGAGCATTTCCATGTGGCAGGAGCTGCTGTTGGTGCCAGCAGGTTTTCTGGGTGTTCTGCCTTTCACCCTCTTTCTGGAGGTGCCTGGGAAGAAATCAAACACAAGGTGAAAAAACTAATAAAAGGATAAAAGCACAAGATTAAGACAGAAATGGAAAGAAGAAAAAGCACCAAAATGACGGGAAGAAAACCATCATGCTATTAGTCTTCCAAATGCTTTTAAAGCTAAAGAGGTATTTAGATTTGTTTTCTTACACTTTTGAAACTTCCGTGCTAAAAGCTGCAAACAGTTAACCTGAAAGAAGCACAACAAATCCACCCTGTTCTGATATTCTGATATGCTACTGCTTGTAAGCTCCTTTAAAAAATGTCTCTTGCAACTAAAAAGCTTGCCACATGTTTGTAAATGGGAAATCAAAGATAAGAAATCCCGAATAAAGTCAGGCTACTGGATATTTACATTCAAAGTGCTTTGCAACTATCACTCAATTACCTCAGCGTGTTTTCTGGCTGTTTCCAATCTGGCTGAAAAATGCAAGCTCACACTTCTCTGTGAGATAGGTGTTATTAACCTGTTTTTCAGAGCTGGAAGCTGAGACAGAGGAGAAGTGGGAGGCTCACCCTGTGTCACAGCAGTGCTGGTGGCAGAGCTGGAAATGGACTGGTTTGTTTTAACATGTTTCCACCCCTGGATTTTGTAAGCCTCCATCATAGAGGTGAATTGAAATTTTGATATCACAGGACATAATGTAACTCCTGTTACTCACATAACCCATTTTTTTTAATATGCTAATTATAATAAAAATATTGTTTCTTCATTAAATCCCACTTTTATCTCAGTGTTTCCCTTCATTGCTGGCTCCCCACTGCTTCAGGACAGGAATCTCTCTATTCTTATAACTAAACTCCATATTTTTTATTTTTAGGCAAGATGTGGATGAGCACTGGGAGGAAAGAGGTGTGGTCTGGTGGTATTTCTCAGCATCAGGTGTCAGCATACAGGGCAAAATGGGATGCACATATCCAGATTTCTCTGTTTGCCCTGCTGGCAGATTGTATGATTCCTCTTTATTGCCTTTATTGTCTTTTGGCTTTTTCCCTTGAAAACAAACAAACCATGTACTGTTCCCCAGGGAAGGACAGGTAGCATTTTTTACATCCAATAAGGAATCCATTCTGGAACACTCATTTTTAATCCAACGTTGGTCAGAACAACAGCACTTCTCTATGAGCAGTCATTCAGTCTGCTCTTGCTACTAAAGCATTATATTTGTTCTTTGCTGTGTATAGTTAAATCATATATTATTTATGATATTTTTTCCAATGAGGGCTCGCTTTGGGCCCAGGCAAAAGTGTTTTGGAGTCACAGGAAGATTAGTTGTTCTGCATTCGTTAACAGAGGGAACTACCACACTTTTTTCTCCCCAACCTCCAAGGAATTTTTGGATCCCCCATCCAAACTCCAGGCAAGTCTCCTCTAAAGGAAGGTTTTAAATAGTTACATAAAATGGATTTAGATTTTTTCACTCGTTAGAGTAGCTCCTAATACATGACACATCATTTTTTCTTGAACACCATGGTGATGTGAGTCTCCTGTTATAGCCTAAAGATGGAATAATTGAAAATGGATAAGTGACCTTGAAAGTCATGTCTTTCTGAGAGTCAATAGGGGTTGTGCACATTAATTAGTGTTTTTCAGATTATACTCTTAATATTTACCAAAGCAGAAAAGCTTTCTGTCAGTCAGTCAAGGGCAGGACAGCATAGCCTGTGACTGTTGACATATTCGCCTCTATCATTATTTCCTTTATATTTGATTTAATTTGCAAAAATGAATTTAGTATTTAGTGGAAAAAAGCTCCATTGAAAATGTTTCTCTTTTATAGCTACATCTGAAAACATGCCTGTGAATAACAGATTTGATTGCAAGCACTATAAGGCAGCTACTCCTTATCAATGAGAGAAATGCGATAAAAAGGACGCAAAAATATAATTCATTAGACAGGACATTAACTCAGAGGTTGTAAATGCAACTTGTTAAATGTTATCAATCATGATCATAACCAAACCCTAATTTTAGTATGACTTAAAAAAAAAAAAATCTTTGTTTTCATTGCATTTAATAAAAAAAAGGCTTGCAAATAAAAAGATTGGTTAAGCTTTACATTTACTTCTTCTACATTAGAGTGAAAGGTCTGGTGAATGCCAATACATATCAAAGAGACGATTTTAACAGCACTGTTTATGGTATTGCTAAACTATTTCAGAAGTCTCATAGTCAGGAACATTGGAGACTAGACGAGAAAAGACACTGAGGAAACAAAAGGCAAAACAATCCTCTGCTAATAGAAAAGTGAACAGGATGAATGTTTTCCATTTTCTTTAGTGGTTTTCTGTTTGGTCTGTAAGTTATTGTAATCAAAGGGTAGATAAAATTTCTTCTTGAGATTTTGCTGGCTCTTCCAATGTTATTTTATTAAATGATGGCATGATTAGACTTTTATGGATGATAAACAAAGTTAATAATTTTAAATAAGGAACTTCAATATTTTTGTTCTTTACCTAGACCAAGGTTGATCATACTGTATTTGTTGACTTTGGAGACAAATAACCTTGTCAGGGGATGCGTAATAGCCAGCCATTACCATATGTGCTTGCAGAGTTTGAAATATGCACTTATGTTCGTAAAGGTAACTCAAGCCAGACTCAACTCTCCACACGCAGCCAAATTTTGAATTTCTGGTAGAATTTGCCTGCCTGCCTCTTCTGGGGGCTTGGATTACTGCTTGGATGAAATGCAGTGATTCAGTCCCAGCAGATGAAATAAGAATTCCAGCTGGGAAGGACTCCTGCAATGCAACCATCTCCAGCACAGCTGAGTGTCAGCTCGGATCCTTTCCCCACTCAGGCCCAATGTTTTATGAGACACAGATTCTCCTTCAGGCAGAGGTTAAGCAAAGAATGACTTTTTTTTTTTTTGCTTGTTTCCATCCTACAAAAGAGGTTGGGTGGTGCTAAAGTGGCAGATGGGCCACAGCCAGAGCAGTGTGCTGCAGTGCTTAGCAAGAGCTGGTGATGCATCCAGGACAGAGAGAACTTGTTTATAAATCTACTTGAGCCTGGGACAGTGCTTCCTGCTGCTTCTCTTGGTGACCCCTGAAATTCAATATGTTTTCACTAGAAACCCAAGCTGAAGAGGAATAGGTAACATTGTGTGAGTAAAAGTATTTTCAGTGAATATTTTTAAAGCATAGTAGATAATTTTTAACTACACATTCCTGTACATTGCACATGTTGCAGCACAAAGCCAGTCCAAAGACCAGCTAGAAGCAAATTATATTTCCTCCTCTAATTATTTAAGCAAGCCAATAATTTCTGAAGATTTTAAATGGACAACAGTCAAGTCATGATTTTGCTTAACTATGGACATAAGGAGCACTTACACTGGGACTGCCTGAAAACAAACAGGTAAAATCAAGCACGTGCATTTACTTACCCTTTAATGTGCACAAATTTACTTTAATCTCGACAATTCTTAACAGCATCACTAAGCTTGTATGGGGGCTGGCTCTCAAAATGCCATCAGAAAATAAAGATCCTCATCCTTACCTCTGACTTCTTTCCTACTACAGTGGTGGCATTCAAACTATGCCTTGTACTTGCTTATTTCTTTGGTGTCACACACACACATGCGGCATTATTGATATTTTCATAAACTATCTTAGTTATTCCCACTCTGACATATTTATTTGTTGTACTCAATTTTACAAAAGAAGTATTCATTTATATAGCTATGAATTAACTAACTACATATAGGCTATAAATCAAATCATGTTGATCTGACACAGGTAGATTTCAGTGCTAATAGTATCCCACTGCTGCATTTGTGACAACTGAAAGAGTTTTAGCAGAAAGGAAGAACAAAACTGCTCTCAGGCTACTACTGTGGAATTCACAGCAGCTCAGGGACTGTAATGTGAAACAGAAAATATTGTTAAAAAGTTAACTACCATCTTAAATATAGTTTATATTATCCAAATTTTTTTTGGGGGGGAGAGGTGTTTGTGTTTGGTTTGTTGGGGTTTTGTTGTTGTTGGGGGTTTTTTGTTGTTGTTGTTTGCTTGTATGTGCATCTTCTACCTTCTCCCAGTTACATCACTTGCAGGTTTTGGATCAAAGGCACTTAGAGGGGGAATATGGGTAAGATCCAGATCCAGATTTGTGCCCTCAGAAGAGTTCCCAGGTGAATATGAACCAAAGTGAACCCTTGAGGATTTCAAGGGTCCCAAGATAATCTCCTAAACAGTTTAATAGGGCACCTCAGGCCCTGCTGTTGCTCCTGCTCAGAGATGATGCCATCTACGCTGATTTTGTACCCCTGAGCAGCAGGACCAGGGGAATGCAGAAATGTGTGTTGGAGGAACATCTGAAGGTCATCTAATGCTCCCTGAATGAAGCAGGATGATCACCAAGACCAGAAATAACAGGAATGTGCAGGATGATCACCAAGATCAGGTATGGCCAAGAACAGGAATGACTCTGTGTCCTCCTGGCCAGACTGTGCAGTCAGCTCTGGATTGCTGAGAGCAAGGATGCAGAAGAGAGAGAAAGAAAATGTTTTGAGCCTCATTCCCTGTTATGTTACACCTGAGAGTTTAAGCTTCTTGCAATGAGCTAAGTGCAGCCTTTATATAAATCATGTCTTTTGCCCACTAATCAGCTGCATTAAAATTAATAAAAATGTAAAGAGAAGATCTTAGATTAATTAGCAATTGAGTACGGACTACACTTTTATTATCTGTAGATTTTAGGCAGTAGCAAGAAGATCTCTTTAGTGCACAGCACAGAGCAAAAAGCAAAGACATGCATCTACAAATCTGACAAATTTATATTGCATTCTGTATATATGGAATGGCTGCTTGCGTGTAGCACACACATTATTACAGTGCTGAACAAAACCGCTGTTCCAAAACTACGCTTTGCAATTCACCTTTCCAGAAAATACTGCTATAAGAAATGTCCAGTTTTCACTCTGGGTCTGTGTTGCCTCTTAATTTTCCAGTTTGCATGACTGAAACAGGAGAAGGTCAAGTGACTGGTCCAAAATTCCAGAGCGACTCCAAGGCTCGGCTGGGTACCAGGGCTTGCTGACACCACACAATCTCCTTGCGCCACACAGCATCCCACAGGGCACTGACAGAAGAGGATAATGAGATTGCCAGTCATTTTTCTCCCTCAAATAAAGTGAGATTGCCAGTTCTTTTTCTCCATGATGTAGTATTTCTCATATTCTAGTTTTAATTTAGAAACCTTCTAATCTGAGGCTGCTACACAGACTTAAGAGAGGAAATACCACAGAAGTACTCAAAGTAATAAACAGTACCCAACCCTTTACCACGACCTGCTTGTCACAGCTACATTTGTTTTGCAGTCTTCCTGATCTGAATTTGTGAAATTGAGTTCTTGGATGAAGCACTGCAGAAGGGATTTTGAAAGCACGCTAACAAAGAGATGGAGAGCTGGAGTCTGTTCCCACAAAATCAGCAATAAAATTGACTTCAATGAGCTCAGGGTGAGGTCGGGAATGACTCGATGCAGCAGTGCACCACTGGTTCCAGTGACCTGTTTCAGTGGGCTTGAAAGCCACTTTTTGAGGCAGACAGACTCCATCCTGCTTTGCCATCAAACTGAGGTCAGACAGAGCTGGTGGAGGCTGGAAGATCTGACACTGAGAACATCTAAATTCTCTTGTAGGCTGATCACATTTTTCAAATGCAAACATTGAGGCACTTTGGAAATGAATTGCATATGAGAAATTTAAATAAATTAAGAGCTGTAGCTCACTGGTATCCTGGCATTTTTTTAATGTAATTAATAGCATATCAAATGGATTGCTCTTCTAAGATAGGTGAATTATCAGAGAAAGGGCTCTTATCTACTACAAATACTCTTTTTTTACGTGCTGGGTTTTCTGAAGGTCAGCCATGCTGTGATGTGAGTGACTGTTACAAATATCACAGAGTTCTATCTCATACTGCTCCTGTTATTATTACAAGAACTGTATAAACACTTAACCCTTGACTCTTAGTTTTCACAAAAAGCATGGTGTGTCCCCAACACTGAAACAACAGCTGCATGAAGAAAACCAGAGAAGTGGGTTGGTGGGTTTTTTTCCATTTATTGAAACTATACATTGAAATGACAGTTTGAGAGGTTAAATCCCAGTCTGAGTTGCAAGTCAAGTTAAACAAGGAAAAATTTTACTTTGATGAGTCAGATTTAAAAATGTTGCTGTAATGAAGGATAATTATGATGATGGAAATTAAGAACAGAATTATGATAATTGAAAACTCAGTTGTGGCAGATATTAAAAGACCCTGGTGTTCTGGGGCTGTTAAACATTACCATTAAAATCCTGGTAATTAGAAATACTTGACAAAGGATGGGTGAAGTAGAACAAATCCTTGAGTATTACTTTCTGATAATGCTGTTATATTGCACATTGCTATTACATGTTTCTGTCTTCTGTGACTGAGACTGCTTGATGGCATAGTTGGTTTCCAGCATCTAAACCTTCCATCTTACTGTTCTGGAAATAGATTTAACTGGGAAAAAAGAAGAAGAGAGAGAGAGAGAGAGAAGAGAAAATACTAGAAAACATCTTGCACTTCATCCCACTGCTCTCATCAAGTGCAGACAAGATATATAAAGGTCTAATTCCCATGGAAGTTAGCTTGTGACCCCGTTCTTGGTACTGGACAACTGAAATGCCCCAGTTCCTCTACAGCTGTCTAAAGTTCATTTCAGGGTTGTAGGGTATGCATTATTCCACTCCTTTCAGTGAATTTTTTTGGGTGCTTTTAGTAAGGGAACTGCTTATTTTTTCTACTTTGAGAGATCTGAGTTATCTGTCCTTGGGTTACAAGGAAAGCTTCTTCTGATCATCTGTGTAGAGTTCAAGAGCAGTGAAGGGTCATCCAGAAAACCAGGGAGATGTAAGATTCAAAGGTAATTTTCATACTGGCATGTACCAGGATGGTTAGGTAAGACTTGATTAGTTTATAAATTATTTTTGACTGTTTGAAAATGAAATGGTTTGGGGCCTGGAACACAAAGAAGAAAGGAATTGCTAGGCTATTCCTGTTGGAGCCAATATAGAATTTACCTCTTGACCAGCAGCTAGTTCCTATTACTATAGGGTCCAAACCTACAAACGTGCAGTCCTGGCAGCCCCAGGGAGGAGTCCTGGTGCCCACAGCAGCATTCTGAAATGTGAAGTATTTCTGCACCTCCCCAGCTCCCATCCTGGCACTGCTGGGGACAGGGATCAGCTGTGCATGACTGATCCTCCTCATGGCACCACGATTTTATCTCCACATTACAAACCCTGTTTCCCCCACAAGGAGCATTTTCTCTCTGAGTGACGTGCTGATTTATCATGGTCAGATGCAGGATTTTTGTTGCTGGATTTTGAATATTGTATTTAAGGCACTTTTTTTTTCTTTGATTGCAGATATTTTACATATAAGTTGCCTTATATTACAAAAACTATACTCTGCAGTTCTCATGAGCAGTCTCCTTCTCATGTCTCTCACATTTTGACACCTTACTCTGCATGGCTGAGTGAGTGGGGTGGCTGCAACCCAGGCTACAGCTCTGCAGCACCAACCTTGGTCAGGCATGGGCTTTGCTGTTTGAGGAAACACTCTTAAAACAGGATTTTGTGTCCCATCCTCAAATTTCAGCTGTATCTGCACCGTGGGTGCCCTCAAAATTCTGGTATTTCTGAGAGTTCCCACCAGGGCCAGCATGCCAGAGGCTGCAATGTTCTGCCAGCTCTATGCAACCTGCCTGCAGATCAAGTGATGGAGCTCAGGGAAAGCTGCAAGCATCTCTACAGAGCAATATAAAAAAAAGAAAAAAGGTTTGGTACTAAACATTTTTTTGCATAATATTTGATATTCATAATCAGTTATTGCTTTCTTAGCACTCTAATACAGAGTCATTGAGACTTAAACAGGTATGACAAATTTCTGCTCCTGCTGGCATCAGGAAAATTACCTGCATCGTGTTCCAGACTTTGGGTTCATATAAAGTATTCATGAAGATACTCAGCAGCCAACTAAATACGTGCAGCAGCTCATGAAGCCTGCACTGAAACATGTCATTCCTCACTCATCTGGAAAGCCTCCAGATATTGTGTCAGGCCACAGCTGATTGAATATTATCAATTCAGCAAACAACTTTTTCCAGCTGCCTTTCGATGATCATTCCCAGCTGGTGACTGACCATGTCAGACTTCAATGGCCTCTAATAGTTTTTAAAGTAAGCAAAAGCTTAAGTACAACTTGCTCTAGTGCTTCTAGAGAGAGATTCCATCCTAAAAACGCTATTTCCCTTCTCTAGCTCCCATCCAACCAAACACCATCGAATCTGTGAGAGGGTTTACTGTTCCCTTGGGGGATCTCACTCCATGGCAGACAAACAGCCAGGAGAGGAGCTGGTGTCTGTAGATGTGCCAGCAGCTTAAGAGGGAAAAGGACACAATGCAGGCTGCAAAAAAGAGATGGAAGAGAGTCAGCAAATCTAATGAAGTATCTGCTCAGGAGGGGCAAAACCAGAGCAGAAAGAAATATTACAAGAACTGTAAAAGAAAGAAACAGCTTATTGCTGTTAATCAGGTTATCCCACATAAGCTGTGGAAAAGGCTGGAAATTCCAGGAGGTAATGACACCATGAGACCGTGGCTCAAATGCTGCTTGTAGTTGACTGAAATTTCTGGAAAAGAGGTCTTTCAATGAGTTATTTCTTCCCGATAGTGAGAAGGGGATCTTCCTCCTGTCACCAGCATTTTATTCAAGACAATCATAAGAATGCTTAATTTAATATATCATGGAATCTTGTTCCAATCCCTCTGCCATGGGCAGGGACACCTTCCTCTAGAAGAGGTTGCTTAAAACCCCATCCAACCTGGCCTTGGACACTTCCAGGGATGGGGCAGCCACAGCATCTCTGGGCACCCTGTGCCAGGACCTCACCACCCTCACAGGGAATAATTTCCTCCTAATATCCAATCTAACCCTGCCCTCTGTCAGTCTGAACCCATTCTCCCTGTCCCTGTCACTCCCTGTCCTTGAAAAAAGTCCCTTTCCAACCTTCTCGTAAGTCCCCTTTGGGTACCGGGGGGCTGATATATATCAGTAACATTTATTTCTACAAGAAGGAATATCAGGATGCTGCAGGAAATAACCTGTAAACGCAACAGTGTGAGCTGTGAAATCCTGGAGCAACTTTTCCCACAGCTGTTCCGTGCAGCCTGGCTGCTTCCCAGGGAGCTCGGAGCAAAGTAGTTGAAATAATACCACCATCTGCTGGGCAGCTGGGTAATTCAGGGAGTGGAGAGCTCCTTTGGAGAGGAAAGTGTGTGTGTGTCTCCCAGCCACTGCTTCTCTGGGACACACAAGAACGTGCCTGGTAAGCCCTCATCACGTAATTCTTAATTATTTCTATTATTGATGCCGACCGATGCTTTTCCAGGCTGCTTGCTGTGTGAGACACAGCTAAATAGATACATAACAAAACATGTCTGCCTTACATGACATAAGGAGGGAATTGGGGAACATTTTTCACAGCATTTCTGTGCGGGGAGCAGCACACCTACAGCAGCTGTGCCCTGTAAAAGATATATGAATTTAATTCCCATCAGGACTGATATCATTTGCTCTCCCAGATCTGTTGCTAGGTCACATGCAGCTGCTCACATCGAGCCTGGGAAGCAGAAACCCAGAAACAGCAATGTCCACTGACAAGTTGAGATGCTTGCCATGGTCAGATGTGGGGAACAGCATGTCACAGAGACCCAGGGATTATTCTTGCAGGAATCATAAATGCAGCAGGATCACTTGCTGTTGGATGTATCAGACGTACTGTAGCCTCATTTCTGAGTGTTTTCCTGGGAGGACGAGAGGTGTCTGTGACACATGGGCGGCACTCTGCAGAAACGAGCTGAAAAGCCACAAGGCTGCCAGCTCAGCCTGACGTGGGCAAGGCTCATCACCTCCTGTAGCCTCGGGCACAAACAGGGCTGATGTGGCTGCCATTGCATCAAGCTCTTCCCCTGCCCCACCAAATGACCAAAGGCTTGCTAACACTTGCATCAGTAGAGAAAAGCTTCCACAGGAACCAGAAAAAAAGGCTAAAGCATGTGCCTGTTAATGTGGGGAGACGATCTGCTGGGGTCCCTCGAATGAGTGACAGCCCTCGTGTGAAAAGTCAGTGAGATTTCCCATTTCTGCAGAGGAAGGATTGCTGGAGTTAGGCAAGACCTGCCCCCACTCCATCAGCCCGTCTATTTTTTACAAAGTTATGAAAATTATGACGCCTCCAGCTATTTCAGACCCCCATGGGGAAAAAGAAAAATAGGATGAAGTAATTCAACCTCCTGAAACTCCTGCTGGGTGCTACTGAAATTTAAAATGCTTCCCTTTTTGGAAAGAGATGCCCAGAGGAATTGTAATGTGCTACCTGAGCTGCAGAGGTTTGCCTGGAGGCAGGGCAGAGCCACATGCAGTGGGACGCTGCTGGGTGAGGATGGAGAGGCTGGATGAAGGACTTGGCTGTTCTGTTATGGAATCCGTGGAGATTTGGGGAATATGTGATGCTCCAAAGGCTGAGGGAAGGCACAAGCTCAGGCCAGGTCCTGCAGCAGTGTGGGCTTGGGTGTGGCTGCAGCAGCCTTGCTGGGGGCCTTGCCAGGGCTTCCTCCTGGGATGATCAGAGCAAAAAAAAGGCTCCCTGGGGATATTTCAATTTATTATTTTCCTGGTTTTTTTTTTTGTTTGTTTTGTTTTGTTTTGTTTTTTTGTTTTTTTTTTCCCCTGTGGCTTTATTTATTTATTTATTTATTTATTTAAGATTAGTTTCTGTTTAGTGTTAGCATATATCTTTGCAGCTGTTGGTAAATCCCTAGCCTCAGGAACTTACTTTGCCTCTCTTTAAAAAAAACAACAAAAAACAAAACAAAACAAAAAACCAAAAAAAAACCCCACCTTCCAATATATTTATTCACGCATAAATGAAAATTAATAGCGTCAGATAGTCAAGGTGCAACTTTTCCACCAGTAGCAGGAGCATCAGTAGGTCCTGTGCATTTATAAGGATTAAATACCATTGTCACACATGAATGAAGCTGTACCAGGAGCTGACTGTCTCATCCAGAAAGGACCTGGCTGACAATTTTTTATGTGTTTTTTTAAACCTGGTGCCCATCCCCCAGCTATCCTCTGGTTCATGCCAAGATGTCACTACATGAGATGCACCTGCTTCAGCACAGTCCCTAAAACAACGCAGAGAATGTGCTCAGAAAGGTTGAATGAAACTCAAGAGTTCATCCAAACGATATTTGCAATAAGACAGCTCAGAGCAATCTCATTACTTAATATCATAATGTCAAGTTATGGGAGCAATTATTGTAACATTGCCAAAATAAACCAATAACTTACCAAATAAAGTGGGGAGAGGATCTTTTCAGTTCAGCTGGACAATGACCACATCTGAACAATCCTGTGAGTATTTTTGACCTGAACGACCCTCAGGCAGTGACCTTCAGACTCTGCTTATTACATTTGTTATTAAAGTCAGGGTGCTGCTTCTCCTGGTGCAACTGCTTCAGAGAACATCATGTGGAGGAAGGAAATATATTTAAATGCAGTATTACAACTGGGTCACCTGAGACAGTTCCGTGTGCTTTGCAACAGCTTTCTTACAAATACCAAGTGCCAGAATTTTCTTTCCATTTTTTCCATGTTTTCCTTCTCCAGTTTTTTAATTTAAAGTGTCCTGTTTATTTTTGAAGTGTCGATTTAGCTGAGCCATGGTTTGTGTTATCATCAAGGCACGCTGCTGTAGTCAACCCAGGAAAATACTGTTTTCTGGGAATGCAAACACTAATAAAGCTATTGGTGCAATAAATTATTTTCTTTTGTATGTAGATCAAGTAATTCAGTGCTTACTTCAGAAAAGACAATGCAACATATATTGTGAGTCCATTAACAGCAACAGCAAATCTTCTCTGGCTCTAGAGGAAGAATTAATTATTTACATGTTTCTCATTAACTTTTTACCTACTGTTAACAGTAGGTTTTTAAAAGAATCCCTTTCTGTCTGTGATCAAAGTTTTCAACAAGCCCATCTACGAGCAGCATATTTAGCCATTTTAAATTATTTGCAGTCTGTCCCAAAACGACACTGGCAATTTGTAGGCACTGCTGAAATGCTTCAGGTATTCCAGAAATTCCTCCCAAGTCCTTTTGAGAGGCCAATGCTTTCATCCACTGCCCTTGACGTGCTGTTGGATGTTGTGCAAATGTTAAAATACCACCTCTATCCTGTCTTACCTTACAAAATAATAACAAACCTCATGAGATTCTTGAAGCTCCCTGTAGACTCACCTGCGGCTCTGACAGTCAGGTATTTCTCTGGAGTTCAATCTCTGCTTTAGCACCTCCAGGTAGAACAGGTAGTGCAATCTTACCAACAGAAAACCAGTCCATACTGCTATTTTAGGGGGAAAAACTGCAAGTTTTCCAAGCTAAACCTGGAATCAGTTTTTGGTAAGACAGTCTCAGAGAAATTTGTGATAAAATGGTCTTCATAATTCATCTGAGAATCTTACAGAATCATAAAAATTCTCAGTAATTTTAGCCAAAAAAATGGACCAAATTGTATTATCCTTTAGTACCATTTTGACTCAGATCCTAAAACACACAAAAAGCCAGAGATTACCCAAATATATTTCTATTTCTTCTTTGATTTAATGAACCACTTAGACCCTCATGTTTCTGCTTGTGCAACTGAATCTTTTACTTATTGATTTGCTTTCCGAACAATTTAAATAAATTAAAAAAAAAAAAATTAAAAACACAAAACACAGCAATAGAGAAGGTTAATATAATGGGAATTAGATTCTCAGATTTACTGGCTCACACTAGAAGAGGAACCATGCCTTTCCAAGCTGGCTGTTGGGATTCCTTTGCATGAATGAGTGCCTCATTCCCCAGATGCTCATCCCCAGTGCCTGGCTCTGCAGGGCCAGGAGGATCCTGACTCAGGGGCAGTCAGGTGGGCTTTATCCAGGGGCTGGAAATGTGCAACAGCTCCTGCTCCATGAAACAGCCAATTTCTGCTCTGTGACCCACTCCAGACTCGAGGAGCATTTGTGATGTGACAAGCCAGACTGTTCATTTTCTCAGGCACTGCCCAGCACCAGCTGCTCCTGAGGAAAGTTCAGCAAACTTGATAATGAGCACTGGGGGAATAACAGAAGTTTCCTCTTCAGCTGAACAGTAGTTGGCTCATATCTTAAATATTTTATATCCATTATACAGTCAAAAATGCTGTGAAAGGTCTGTGTAAGCTCTTGGTTTTCATACTGGTGTTTAGCCTACATTAAACACACACAGAAAATTCAGTGTTGTGCAATGCTATTGAATATCACAGATTTAAGATTTATTACCTAAGGAAATTGCACTGAAAGAACTTACTGGAAACAAAACAAAACCTGTGACTTGGTGATGGATGACTTTGTTCTCTAGTCTTACACCAATTATTTAACAAAGCATTTGTTACATTTGACTTTCGGCCAAGCAACGATGTGAGTTGACATTTTCTAGAATATTTTAAAGAATTGACAATTTGCTATACATTAGCAAGCCCAAAAAGGAGCAAAGCACATTTAGATGGAGTTATAAAATCAGATTCCTTGATAACTCAGCCAATGGTATTTAGTCATAATTTTGCCATTGATATTGAGTCAGTTCTACTAAGTGTGTAAAAAAATGCTGGAACAAAATGAATCATAAGCTCCATGTCCCTTAATGCAATTTACTGAGTTAACTCTTCAGCAAGCTGCCATTACCTGCAGTGATTACACGTTCACAGCATGGAAGTCAGAAGCAAATCTGGCAGGTGCAAACATCTGCTTCTTTTTTTATAGCTGCAGGGAAGTGTCCTGTAACCCAGTGCGCTTCAACTTGCACCGGAATTTTATAAAGCTCTGAGAAAAAAAAAAAACCACAAACAGGTTTTCCTTCCTCCTGTGCCATTTTCTGAGGAATTACTTAGCTTCATCCAGGTTCTCTAGCTGGACAGGTAAAGGGTTTGGCTGGATTTTTGAAAGGAATTCTGCAGACCGTTATTGTAGGCTAATAGTTAATATTAATATGTGCTAACAGAAAACACTGATCTGAGTGTTTTATTGTGGATGACACACACAGAGCAGGTCTGTGAGATAATTCAGAAAATGTGCTTTGAGCTGCTCTGGCAGCTTGAACCAAAAGGGTCTGGTCAGCCCCATCAGACCACTCAGCCAAAGGTAAGGGGGAGAGTTGGTTGGGATGAAACAACAAAAATCACCTTTCCTACACAGCTATTAGAGAAATAGCTGCTTTAATGGCCTATCAACCATTAAAGGGCAGAATTAGAGGCTAAATTAGAGTATTCAATTAACAAGCAGTCAGCTGTGTAAAATCCATCATGTGACACTGAGGCTTTGTAAAATCCAAACAGGTAAATGTTATTAAAGTCCCTAATAAAATAAAAAGGTTTTTTCTTGGGTTTATACAAATAAATACCAGAATGCTTTCATAAGATTTGCTGTGATACACCACTAATTTCGTGTACCTGCATTGCACTGGTTTGGGCCACAATGAAAAATAAAGCTGAAAACAGAAAAATTATCTCTGCTGCATTTGTATTGTTTTCATGAACCTTCAGATGCAGCAGCTGCAGAATTTTTGGGTGGTTCATAGCAAAACTCAAGTTGCCAGTCAAACTGAAAGGACAGAAAAGCAACTGGAGAAGGAAACCACAGACATTTCTTGCCTTCAGAAATAACTGGCTGAAGGCAAGATTTGAATTTTGTGAATATTAGAAGCCAAGGACCATTGCACTGAAGGTGAAGTGTCCCTTATAAAGGTGGCTAAAACAGCTCGTCCAAAATGAGGTCGTAAAAATGTCCAAATGGACAACAACAAAAAAGTTGATTTCTTTCAGGAAGAAAGGAATCATTCAAAAGCTGGCCCGAGGGAGGTCTGTGTGCAGTGTGGGACAGCAAGGCAATTATTTAAGAGCAGCCCATTATCTACTGCCCAGAAAGCCACACAGATTTGTAGCACAGAGTTATGATTCCAATTTATGTGATATTTGGAATGAATACTTACCTTGGAGAAAAAAAAACCCCACATGAAATAAAGCCTATTCTAGACCCTTCATTGCCTCTAAAATGCTACTGGTCTATAACAATAAATATTATTCCATTAGTTTTATATTACTGGGTTTTCAAAGGCAGGTGAATTAGATGAGATCTCTTTACAAGAGATGAATTTAAGAGACAACTGTTATTTATAAGAGCTGAAACAGTGTGTTTGGAGTGCCTCTGTTTTTATTTAACACCTGCTTTTTCCTCACACACAAAATTTTCTTCAGAAAACTTCAGTAATGAATTGATTTTTACCTGTCTCAAAAGATGAAAATCTGGATTTTGCAAAATGTGTGGTGGAGAATACTGAACGGAGGAAGCCTTGTGGAAAATAAATTATTGGGCTGGCTAGAAATTGACCCTTAGCTCCCATGAGGTCTTTCTGAGCTCTGTTGGAAACTTGCTTTTCCTGTGGGGTGATGTGTATAAATCAGATTAACTTCACTGAGAGCAATGAAGGAAATATATCTGAGAGAATACAGCACTGTATTTCCAACATTTCTCTGGTTTCTGGCGTTTTCAAGGTGGCCCCTTGGAGGTTTATGACAGTATTAGCAGTAGAACAGCAGAGATTTTGAAAACAGTGTCTGTGAGAGGTGGAGGAGAGTCTCCCATCCATGGCTGGAGTAGGTGTTTAAGAGCTGTATTCCAGCAGCTGCTGTTCCACCTTCCAAGGCAACACTAACCACCAAATCATGTATTCCATAGTGATTCTAATAATTTATCATTTAATAATTTTTGTTTAATACATAAACCAGGGGTTTATGAGGTATTCCACCACCCTTTCCTTCTTAAAATTGATGTATTCTGTAAGTCCCTAAAGAAGCTTCAGAGAAAAAGCAAGAGAAAAGCAGGGAGCAGCAGGTCCCTGTGGATGATAGTTGAGGTGCCATGGCTGATTTATAGGCCTGGAAAATATTTGCAATGCCCATATTATACTTATTCTGGGGATAAAGAGATGATTTAATTCACTAGTGCTATCAATCTGTTACCTTTCAAGGCAGTAAATTCACCAAATTCAGTAAAAAAAGCAATTCAGCTTCATGGAGTTGTTGTTATATATCATTTATCATTTACTGTATGTAAGTACCAATAGCACAAACATTTAAAATCATCAAAAGACTATAAAGAGATGAAAGAAAAATGTTTCAGAATAAATCTCTGTCTTTGCCAAAGCAATCTATGCTGTGATAAGGTTATAGAGTGAAACGTGTCACTGGGAACCTGACATAAAATTCTTATTTGTAATTGCAAATGTTTTAACCAAATTATTAAACCTCATTTCCTATTCGTGTATGACACAGACTGGAAGAAGAGGAGGAGTTTTAAAAACACACTTTGATGCCTTGGTTTCCTCTACAGTGATGCAGTGAGGATTCTCCAGGGGGTTTCTCAGGGATCCTGAAACAATATATTGTGGAGAGCGTCCTATGGAGGAACCTGTCCTCCTAAATCTGCTGGGATGCCTGTCTCTTAGGGCTTTACAGTTAATCTGCTAGTGATGAATACACCCATTAATACTTACATTAACCCATCATCTCTGAAGAGAAATGATATTTGCAGCATTTTTCTGTCTCGAATAAACATGAAAAGGCAATTGAATCAAATTAGGGGAGCGATCTACACTGCAATACTCACATTTCTCTGCCACTTCTTTTCAATCACCCAATAGCTTTGCCATATTTTACATCTCATACCATTTATATATTATTTTCAGTGCAGATCTGATGGTTTTTTTTATTTACTCCTTGCATCCCTGGCCTGTCTGGCATTCTGAAAGCCTGGAAGGGGCAACAACGTGTGTGGAAGAAGTGGAAGCAACCACCAGAGCCACCTGAGAGGAGCCCTGGCAAGGCCACGAGCAGGAGTCGAGCTCTCTCTGAACACGGCGCCTGCTTACACAGCCTCTCCTACAAGACCAAACTGCAGCAGCCAGGACGGGAAAGGAGGATGAAAGAAGAGATGAGAGATACATGGACAGTCAGTTCCAGTGCTGGTTCTAGTCTGTTTTCAATCCAAGCTGCTGGTTCTGCTCTGACTCTCATCCTTACCCCTGGCTGGAACACCCAGGAGGGGATGGGCACTGTGCTGGCTGCCCTTTAGGGTTTTGATTTCTTCCAAAAAGAAAGGTTCCGGGAAAAGGTTGAATGAAATGGTTCAAGGGATGGGCAACACCTTTCCACTTCATGCCTTTCTAGTGCTAGTACTGATGAAAACCTCCTGTGGAATGTCTTTCTGCTGCCTTTTCAAGGGAAAATCTTTCCTAAATGGAAAGTTCACTCAATGGGAAAATTCAGTCCGAAAATTTCCTGAGCAATACTGACTGCATGAAGGCTATGAGTGGCCATTTCTCTTTCTTTTACTCTCGATACAAAATAAGTCAGGGAGTAGAGGCAAAGTGTTTCAGCAACATTTCCATAGTCATTAATATTAATTTAGCAGAAGCAAGATCAAAATGCGGTTTGTTTGGTTTTTAATCATGTATCCATTTCACTTAAGTTGCACAATAAATGATGTTTGCAGAGGCTGAAGCAATTCCTTGTAGAAGGAATTCAGACAGCCAGAGCAGCTCACAAAAGTGAAATAAATACTGAATTGATCTCAGAAGAAAAAAAAAAAAAAGATTTCTAAAAAAATGTTTCTCTTTCATACAGATTTTATGGAACTCATATGCTTTTCTGAAAATGGATTCTGATGGGAAATCACCAGCCATTTCCAATATACATAGTGTGTACATGAGTGTCCTCTTTATGAATATTTGGTAATTGCCAATCTCTTCACACAGAATAATCATTTTTGGGTTGGAGCTGCTGAGCAACAAGAACCATTCTCAGGCATGTCTTGGGGCACTCTGGAGCAGAGGCAAATTGCAATGTGATTTATTTTGACACCTCTGCAGCAATTTGGCGTTTTCTGTTAAATAAGGAACTCATACGAATGAATCACACATCAGCCCTGACTGTGCCCTGGCAGAGGTGCCCTCCAAAAAGGGCACTGAGGGGCACTCTGCAAGTTTAATAAGGGCACACTGTGCCCAGCTGAAGTTCAGGTGGTCAGAACAACACACGTGGCAGAACAGAGAGTGAAACAGAGGCTGCTGGTCCTGCCCAGCCAGAGCTGGGAGTGCTCCAGGTCAGGTCAGGGGCCACATCCCACCTTAATCCATGCCAAGGGCCACTGCAGTTACAAGGAACTGATTTATTGCCTCTAATAGGTGCACTTATGCTGTCTCAGAGCCCAGGCACTCATGCTCTTGCTACTCTGAAAAAACCTGGAGATGATCACTAAGTTCCTGGATTTTATCTCTGCTTTATAGTTTGAAGTCCTGTATTTTCGTTCACTGGCTAATGAGGAGTGATTCTCTAAAAGAGTTCTCCCTCTCACAAGCAGCTGAAAGATAAACACACCAAATGATGTAATGCAGAAATCTTTCTCTATAACCCCAGAGCTCTGAAAAGGGGGATATGCTTATGTAATAATGAATTATTACCCTAAAAATCACGACTGGTTCTCACTTAAATTAAGAGCTTGGTCTTCTGAATTACATTCAGTACTTCTTGCATTATTTTCTGAAGAACCAGCAATGCTCTGTTCTGTACACAAGAACACAAAACAGAGGAAAACCCAAGTTCTAATCACTGTATGCTCACTGTTTATTTCCCCACAGTGAGCATAAGGTAAGATTAAGTTCTTCCCATTCCGTGTCATCTGTGCAGCTGTTTGGGCTAACAAGGTGTGTGAATACTGTACTTTGGTGATCCTAAGACTTTTGCCATCTCTCTAAAATATATGGATAGAGATGACTAAAAGAAATAAGGAGAGAGAATCCCAGAACTGATCATCTTCTCATCCCTGTTAGGAAAATCCTTTGGTGGGAGGGATCCTCATTGGAGACTGATGGGACTCAGTCAAAACCTGTTGTGCCAAACTTTCCTGCTGCTCAGAAGCTGCAGAAAGGACTGGAAGCATCAGAGGACAGAGCCAGCCCATACCAACAGAGAGGGGACTGCCCTGGGAGCACGTTGAGTTTATTCCTTGTCACTAGACTTGGCAGGTATTTTCAGTCAGATAAAAAAAAAAAAAGCAAACAAAGATGCACAGAGAAGGGTTTTATCATGTGAAATGTGTAAATTCAAACTTGCAAAAAATAAACATTACAGTGAAGACATCTTTTCCCTCTGAAGGACACTGTCCTACCAGGAAAGTGTGTGTCCAGGCAGGGTCACACTCTCTGTGTCACCTGTGAATAACAAATCTCTTCTCTGCCTAAAAAGTCACCCCAGGGGACAGCCTCATGTTAAGAGTATTTCTGATAGGAAGCAGAAGGAAATAAAGCATTGTACAGCTCCCTGCTTGCTCGACTCGAAAAGGAACCTGCCACATCATTTTTTGAGAAGCAGAACATGGAACATGCCTCTCCCTTCCTTCCTGGGGGTACCCAAGTAGAAGGACACTCGTACCTGACCTTCAGAAACACATGAGGGATGGGATTCACCACTCCAAATTCCCCTGTAATCCAGGTCTTCTGTGGGTGGCTCTCAAAGCTCCCACACTGACTCTGCAGCCTGAGCATTTCATACTGGGAGCAAAGCGTCAAAAAGCCACATCTTTGGAGGCCTGTATGTATTTGCATTTTTATCACTGCATTATTGTTCAGTCCCATCCTGACACTTGGCGTTGCATCTGAAGGAAAAGGCAGAGATTGTTGTTGTTAATACTCTTCCTCCAGCCCTCCTCCTCCCGCTGCCAATCTCCCCGGCTGCTCCATCCTCCCTGCAGAGCCAGCCCAGCTCCCGCAGCCCCTCCCAGCACCCAGACCTGCCGTGCCAGCAGGGATGTTCAGGCAAACACTGTCTCCTTCTTATAAAGTGAAGACATCTGAGTACCCAACGTGCCTATCCATCAGGCAATTTTTGGCCGAGTCTGAAATGCTGCAGCCAGCTTCCAGCTGTGACTTTTGGCTGGTTTTATATTCCCTGTATCCATCCCTACCATTGAAAATTCACTTAATACTGAAGGATTGGTGTCAGGGATTCAGAGTTGTGTTGTTCACAGTGAAGAGAATTGTTTCAAGCATTCACTACCCACACTTGACAGCACCAACTTTCTGTGGAGTTTCGGGTTCTCCTCTTATTCTGGTTAATAACTGTGGAAACTGTGAGAATGTTTTCAAATATTTTTAGGTTTTCCATGGCTTTAGGTTCACATTGTTTTTTAGAATGATGTTTGTGGGAAGGGAGAAAGCACTGTCATTCTTTTTTTCTGAATTCTGTATGGTCTTGTCTTGGGGTGGGAGAGTGGGAAATACCTCATTTTCTGAGCTGCCATTGTTTGTTTTCCCAAAATGAAGGGAGCCATGTCCAGCCCAGGGAAACTTCTTCCTTGAGACAATGGGAAGCTTCAATCTCATCTTCACCACCCTCAAAGGCTACCTTTGATTACCCCCTTATCTGTGTTCTCCCTAAACAGGTTTTAATGAACAACTTTTGAAACTCCTCAGCTATATGTTTTTAATATATTTAATATATATTGCAAAATATTTTTAATGTCTTGGTGTGTGCTTTTCCATGAAATGCTCCTCACAGTGATTTGTGTGGAATGCTTACAGTCTTGCATGATATTCTCTTAGATAATTCACAATATCCTCACTTAAGCAAGCAGGCACAAGATAATCAAACTTGACAAGTCAAAGAAAAGGACTACTGGCAGGTATGGAAAACACTGAACAGCGGGTGGGGATGCAATATTTTCTAAATAAAACACCCCTAGCGTGTATCAGAGTATAAGATTCAGCAGCAAATTCTTTTGCAGTAAGGTGGCAACATGCATTGTCATAGAATAAACTCTGTTCACACTAAGTAGGAACGATGTGGCTGCAACGGGGCAGTTTGAGAGACCAAACCTCAGAAAAACGTGATTGTGCACCTGAGTGCTGGAATTCTTCTCTTCTGCGCTCTGTCACTCTGGCTGCTGCGGTGGCACTCTGAAAAGCACCTCTCATTTCTCGGGCCCCTCACACGTACCCCCAACACCAGATATGACTGCAGCGATCTTCTCTCAGTGCTGCCTGCCTCAAACCGCTGAGGAGCGGCAGGTTTGTCCCCCAGCTCCTGCGGGATGGTCTCCCACCAGCGAGGAGGCACGGGCTGGCCCGGGGCTCCGTGTGCCGGCGGGCGTGCAAACCCGGCGGGGCGGCAGCTGCGGGGACTCTCCGTGTGTGCTGTGTGCTCTGAGTGTTCCGTGTGTGCCCTGAGTGTGTGCTCTGAGTGTGCCCTGAGTGTTCCGTGTGTGCCCTGAGTGTGTGCTCTGAGTGTGCCCTGAGTGTTCCGTGTGTGCCCTGAGTGTGTGCTCTGTGTGTGCTCTGAGTGTTCCGTGTGTGCCCTGAGTGTGTGCTCTGTGTGTTCTGTGTGTGCTCAGTGTGCGCCCTGAGTGTGCGCTCAGTGTGCGCCCTGAGTGTGTGCTCTGAGTGTTGTGTGTGCTCTGTGTGTGCCCTGAGTGTGTGCTCAGTGTGTTCTGTGTGTGCCCTGAGTGTG
>WEKY01002942.1:123189-165169 GCA_013390045.1 Picathartes gymnocephalus | reverse complement strand
GTGTTCTGTGTGTGCCCTGAGTGTTCTGTGTGTGTGCCCTGAGTGTTCTGTGCACGCTCTGTGTGTTCTCTGTGTGCCCTGAGTGTGTGTGCTGTGTGTGTACTGTGCGTGCTCAGTGCGGGTGTGGGAAGGGGGAGTGGGGTTTGGGTGTAGCTGCAGGGCTTCCCTCCTGGAAATTCTGGGATTAATGACACGTTAAATCCTCTCCAAGAGAGTGGATTGAAAAAGAGTGAAAGAAAGGAGGGGAAAAAAAAAAAAAAATTGAAGCAGGCAGGCGGGCTGATGGCTTTTCCTGCAAAGTTTAGAGCTTCAAAAGTTAACTTGTAAGCAACCCAGATGCGTGGATAAAAGCTGTCTTGGACACTATGCAGCAGCCCTTTCCTTTCCATCAGCACCTCCAACTTGTTGCCTACCTCTGTTGGATTCCCTTGCTGGCCATTAGCACTGAGTCAGCGACATTAGGTAAGGATTTTGTGTTTTTTAATTGCTTGATGGTCGTTTGGGGGCTAGAGTTCATGTGTATTTGAAACGGAGATGGTCTTGTTTACATTTACTTTTGAATGTGGGTTAGAGTGACAGAAGGCTATTATTAGAGAGTCTCCAAAATAGGATGGAAGTAAGGTTAAAACAAACAACTAAAGTAATGAAGAGGTCACAGTGAAAGCCAAGCACACTTACAGCACATGATGTATACTGATCATTACAGCACATTCCCTTTCCATTTTTTACATTTTTTAAACAAAAAAATGTAAAACCTGTTAAAATTCTTACTTCCTACCGAAAAAAAAAAAAAAACCCATCAAATGATTTAAAGGATATACATAACATTTTCCCTTAAAAGGAATATATTACATGAACCATAAAAGAAAAAAAGCCTTTAAAATAACATTCTATTCCTCTAGGAAAGAACTATATACACCATATATCAGAGAAACATTATAGATTAGTTAATTACACATATAATAATCATACACAGCTATACAGCCTCTGGCAATAAAAAGTTCCTGAGTAATTTCTCTGCTACTGTACACATTAAATGTAAGTCTTGTTCCACTCTAGCAGAGAGTTCGAAGGGGACATAGATTTTACATATGTGGCTTGTTTATACAGCTTTATTAATTGAACACAGAAATACATTGAGGATCATGTTAGACATTATTCAGCTAGTGAAAACTGAGTTAATAAAAGAAACTGAGAAAAGCAAAGAGCGTAGTGCTGTGGGTGATTACGGATTCAGCTTTGGCAAACCCTGCCGAGGCACTCCCCCTTAAAGGAAACGTGCTGTAATATTTTACAAAATCTAATTCTAGTAGAGTTCCAACTGGTCTTAACCGTGACTGTCAGCCAGCACTCATTAGCTCTACTAAGTTAAAACAATTTAGAGCCCTCTTTGCTTGAATATCAAAGGGTCACCCAGAAAGTTCTGCAGGACTAAACACAAAGCAAATGACCTTATCGCCTTTATCTTCAAACAATGCCTTTAATTTCTGAAACCTTTTGAAGGGTTGCCAGTTTTATGGAGTGTAGCAGCTACTTATCTGATAGGGCAAGATTTTCATCAGGGGGAAACGACCTTTTAACTCCTAGTAACTAAGGAACTGTATTTGCCACTGTATTTTTCCTACTGCAGGTAATGTGTATGGACATACTTATTAAACTGGGAATACAAAAGAATTAAGTACTGTGCTGTCTCTTAGGTGGTGCAGAAGGATTTGTAAAGCTTGTTGGTTTTTTTTCATAGAGTGACCTTGAAATAAATGAAACTGCTCAGAAAAGTTTACATTCTGACAGATTGTGTTGTGGTATTATAAGGATATTAACAGAGCCATATGCTGTTTACTTTTGTACTCTAACAAACCTACTGATCCCCTAAGAATTTAGTGGTGAATAAGGAAGATCTGACCAAAGAGCTCTTTGCAGATGCCTTGTTAAAAGAGGGAAGATGAAAAAGTCCTTTAAAGACCAAGGAAAAACTTTATAATCTTCTGCAATCTTATTTTAGGTAATGAAGCTCCCAGTGACTGAGGGTATCCTCAATATTTGGGGTTTTTACATCATTTGCCGTGACTGAGAAACAAAAAAGGGTTACCAACAACACCCGTAGCTGCTGTCTGGTACAGGACTAAGTAAAGCATCAGGGACAAAAGCAGCTCAGTGAATCATAGATGTGGGAGGGCTAACACAACACAGAGCTTGTCAGACTTTTCTCAGATAAAATTCTGTAACTAAGTCAATCAAGAGAAATAGACAATAGATTTTTTTACAGTGGTATCTTACAGAAAAACATTTATCTTAAAATAGTTGCTTGTAACAGCACCAGCGAGATGGAATTTCTCCCCATCCCCTCTGGAGCCTTTTCATAATGTACAACTGAGGAAGTTTTTAATTTGGATATGAATTTCCTGCAAAGGCACCCTTGAAGCTCCCGAAATCCACTGGGGTTTCACTGCAAGGTGTTACATATGTAATAAACTCAGATACAATTAATTGTTTGCACGTTCACTCCTGTGGGTTTCCCTCAACTCTGAAGCACATAAGGAAAAATTTGAGTGTATCCAGAGGTAAAGGAAAAGAGGAGAGAGGATGGTGTCAGGGCAAGGGGAGGTGCCTACAGCCAGCATGGAATTATAGTGTGTTCTCCAACCACCCAAGTGATCTAATTTGATTTAAGAAGGTAATTGGGAATAGTCTAGCACGGCAAAAATCACTCACTAAATCTTGCAATTATATGAGCCCTGGTCTTGCTTTGCACAGAAGAATGAAATGAAAATCAGAGCATCTAATTTGCTTCGTGTTCTACCCACAAGCAACCCATGATCTCACTGTGAGCCTCTGCTGTGAAACCCCAGTGCCATGGACTGTCCATGCTGGAAGCAAAAATCCGCTGCAGCTGAGAAAGCATTTCCCCATCAATATTCCAAAAGGAACCTTTGAAACTATTCAGGACCTTTCCCTCCTGCTTCAAGTATCTGCCACAGGTGACAAACTCTCCCATCCCCTGGTCAGACTCAAACGTTCCACACAGGTCTCCAGCAATCCAGGGCTTCTTCCACCCTCAGGGTCCCTGAGCAAAGAGGGCTGTGACCCCCCCAGGGAATGCCCAGGATCTGGAATCCCAGGTCTGGAAAGAGCTTGCGGGGATCAATCTCAGGCCGTGAGTGGGTTGGGTCAGACCATTCCCGAGGCTTTGGAAATAGCACTGGGATTAATCTGGCTCCGTGGCAGGCACAGCAGACATTTACAAACAAACAAAAACCCACTGAATGCTTTCCTGAGGAAGCAGAGCCAAGACTCCTGGCCAGGCCAAAGAAATAGTAACAACTCCTAAAGGGAGAGGAACAACCTTTACAGTATGTTTCTCTCCCAACATTATTTTTAATCATCAAAAGTCATTCACAGGCTAATATTTTATTTACCTCTTATTAGATTTTGTCAGTATTAAGTACCCAATAGCCTCATTATCTGGAATTATCATGGAATCCCAGAACAGTTTGGGTTGGAAGGGACCTTAAAGGTCACCTAGTTTCAACCCTCCTGCCATGGGCAGGGATGCCACCCACCAGACCAGGTAACTGGCCTAATTTAAGCCAGTTTCTATTTTTTAAACTAAGATTGAAATCTGAATTTATCTGATTTTGTGCTGTCAAAGGGAATCAGGAGCTGTACAATGATTTTTTCTTGCTGATAACTTTTTTCTTCTATTCCTTTTTACCTGAAGGACAAGGGCTGTGCCACTTCAGGGAAAGTGGATTTATAGGGAAGGAAAAATTGGGCACTCTTGCAGTCTAGGGGTGAGGGAACCTCTTTCCCCTTGGTTTTTGACACTCCTGAGCTTGGCATGTCATTATTGAATTTTAGGAATTCTGAAATTTTCAGGGAAATAATTTTTTGCTCATGCATTTGCCTTTTAATCTTCTGATGAAAATTAACAATTGTTTTCAAAGTTATACAGGCCTAAAGATATGTTTGGTGTGAGAGGGCTGCCTTTCAGCTGCGTCTCCCAAGGATTTGCCTATTTCCCACTGACCTGCCAAACGTGTAAGCTGTTTAAACTCCTTAACAGCTATTTACTACTCTGCACTCTGCTAAAATTGAGAATCAATTTATTAGACACTGCTCATAACGGTATAGGACATTCATGGCCAAAATGTTTCCTTTAATGGTCCAGTTCCTCAGAGTTATTTTGTCTCCTAATGCCAAATCTGAAGAAGTATTGTGCACATCCAACTTCCCTGGCAATCGATAGGAGCCGTGAGGAGTCGAGGCAAATCAGTGTTTGCTCCTAACCTGACAAGACAGATCTCTGCTCAGAGGGAGCATCATCACTCTGCCTTACTGATGGCATGGGGACGTGAGGTGGCTCAAGGTCACGAGAAATATCCTTTGGTGAGGCTGACATCTGGGCCGGGGCCTCAGGAGTCACAGCCCAGCCCCAGCACAGCTCAGAACAGGCACAAAAGCCAATAGAGGAAATGGGAGTGCAATAAAACTGTTCAGCCTCTCCCCATCTTCCCTGTGACCTCCGGAGCCAAATGGCCACACGCAAATTCAAGGGGACACAAAGTATTTCCAGTAGGTTTTAGGCAGCTTAACGTGTTTTAGGTGGCCAATACTTGAAATTCCCCCCAAATTCCCTTTGTTTTCTATGAGAAATGATCCATTTGCCTTTCAAAATGCTGTAAGTTCTTTATCATACAAATACAGCAGGCAAGCAGAAGGAAAAGTCAATCCTGAATTAGCTTCATTAGAGAAAGGATTTCTTTTCCAATTGTTCCTACTCCTTTCTAGACCACTTCTGTAGCCTAATAAGATAATTCTGGCTTTGGAAATGGCTCTATCCTTCCAATACATTTCCTTTTTTTTNNNNTCATTTTTTTTTTTTTTTTTTTTTGTGCCATAGGCTTGCTGTCTCAGAAGTCTGGGAATATTGCGGAAGTACGATTTTGTTGAGTTTTCATTTGGTTTATACTGCACCTCTTTGAATATTTTGCTGGGAAAAGTCCTCAAGGCAGCCACATTACTGATTTTGTCTAAAAATTAGTTTCCCTGGAAGATTTGTACTGACTTTTTTGCTACTTACTACCTGGATGAAGTGTCTTGTCACCTAACAGATGAAAGTTTAGTGTTGGGCACTGCCAGTGCACTGCAGAAATGGATATTGTCTTTAGCATGGTTTGCAATATATGGTGCTTGTTTGATGATTTCTAAGTCTTTTTCAAGGTAGTATATTTTACCTTCAGTTGTGACCTTTATTAATGTCACTGTGGCAGCTACATCATGTGTTTTGCCTCAGGTAGAGATTATTTATGGTGAAATCAGAAAAAAACGTGGATTAGATTGAAGAATATTTTTATCTGCCTTTGAAACAGCAATAAAACCATGTGTTAGTGCATGCAATTGTTTGTACAGCTTTTCTGGGAAGAATTTTGTACGTTAAGCTCTTAGGAGATTTACTTAATGAGAGTTTGTACTCATTTGCTTCTTTCTGACACATCTTATTTTGATTATTCTGACGTCTATTACTTTGATTGCTGTGTTCACACTGCATGGCATCCACGGGGAGCCACAAGGGAATATTCTACATATTGAAAGGGAAAAAAAATTGATTGCCTAATATAGTTGAGGGATTGTAGTAGTCTGCTCTGCTCCTTTTGCTGGTTTTATATTAATTCATCGATTGAGAACAAGTTTGCTTATTCCCCTATTTTTTTTTTTCCACAAAGCAGCTTCCACGAGCTGGATAGCAACTTATCTGCATACCACAATAATGTAATGCATCTCCTGTGGTAGCTGAAGTGTTTTACAACTCGAGTGTCCCTTGGCAGCTTTGTGTGCCGAGTTTCAGTAAATGCCCCCTCCTGCAGTATTTGCTAATCATTTCGGTGGCTCCTGCACTTCCCCCAAACTGGTGGAAACCCCAACTTTTCCTCCTCCTCACACTAACAAAAAAAAGGCATCATATCTCCCAGTCTTATTTTCTCTCCATTTTTAAAATAGCTGATCAATTTATGTTCAATTTGTCTCAGAAGGCAAGAGTCTCTGGGGAAAAAAATAAATCTAGAAGAAGATACAGAGACAGGAGGGTTCTCAGAAGTTCCTGAATAGCTCTCTAATGAGTCTAATGGTAAATATGAAAAATTTCTTGGGATCTGAATTAGACAATTCCTTTACAGAAGGGAGCCTGTCTTATGTCAGTGCTTTCTTCCTTCTCATTTCAAATTGTATTTTGCTGATGTTTGACCATCACGCAAACTTTTAATGGAATTTTATCTCACTGATTTCCTACAGGTCTATATGAAGAGCAAAGAAAGGTAAAATTCAGTCAGTGGCTTATTTAACACCTAAGTTAAGGTTTTGTTATTCATAACTTAAAAATCTCTTTAGAATTAACGTTATTAGATTTCACTGCACCCATCAGATGTGTTGTGTTGATCTGGTCCAGGTACCAGAACAGACCAATTCATTTTACAAACATGTTTCAGAGATTACTTTAATCTTCTTTGTCCCTTTCTTCCAATTATTTGCTTTATAATCAACCAAGGGCATGCTACAAAACTAGTTGTCTGTGACTCAGCCTCCCTCAACAACACAGCACAGATACTTTGATTCACTCAGGCTACCTTATCATCAGCTCTGTTCTTTTCTTAATGGGCCAGAGAAGAAAAATATATAAAAATTCACAGAGCCATTTGCTCTGTTTTTCTTTTAGATGTTAAGATTAAAGCTAGCAGCAAAGACATAAACAGTATGAAATCTAATTATTTCCTTGATTTTCTTTTGCAAGAAATACAAGGGAAATGAAAAGGAGGTTATTTCCTACCCCACTGTACCTGCAACTCAGTCTCCAAACGCTAAAATACATGGACATATTATTTTCTGAATGTGTATAAAGAAGAATAAAGGTCAAAGAAATCTATCCTTTTCCCTTAGCTAGCCCAGAACCATCCCAGAAGTTTTTTCCTCCAACAGTCTTGTGAGTGCCATTGGACTCAGACACCCACACCCCACAACACTCCTGGAGCATTTGGGCTTCTTTTCTCTACTATCCTTTAAAAGCCTCACTCATAATTCTTAATTCTTAAGTGTAAAAACCCTCCAGCTTCAGATAATTTTCAGTCTTTTGCCAGGTTTAGTTGTTTCAATTGATCATGCAACAGAAGCTCACTGGGAAAGCTGGAGTCCCTCACAGCTCCAGTACCTGGAGCAGAGATTTGATTCAAGCTCCCCTCCCTGGCTGTGGGCTCCTGTTCAGGGACAGGACCTGCCCTGCCATGACCTGTGGGTTCAGCATCTGCCCAGACAGGACTGATTTGTGCCCCTCAGCACAGCTCAGAGGAAGCTTTGGTGTTCCCATAAGGGATCACAGCCAAAGACCGCGGGCATGTGGAAGTTTTCAGTCTTGGATGAGAAGGGGTGAGGTTTGGCTTAACCCCTGTGCCTGGTGTGTGCTCGTGTGAAGGCTCAGAGGTGCTGAAGGGCTTCGGGACAGCTGGACTGGGGCTGCAGGCAATCCCTGCACAACCCGTGCATCTCCCAGAGGAATTTTACAACTCTTTTCTCCTCTTGACATGATTGCTGCCTTGCAGTACAAACAGCTCTGACATAAATCATAAATCTACAACCCATCCCAGTCCCTGTCTGCTTCTTCACATTTCCCCAATAACTGATATCTTGACCATGAAAATCCCCCACAGTTATTCCTGCTGCTGCCTAATGTCTGTTATCCCCTAAGATTTCTTGTTCTGTTTGCTATTACCTCTACTCTGCATGGGTGTGGAGACACTTTCTCCCATTAATACACCTCTGACAATGTTGTTCATCTGCTGGTTCCAAACAGCTTCATCTTCTGTCTTAGAGCTGAGCTGGCAGCTTTCCCCCTGAGAATACCAAGAACCCCTGTTAGGTGCTGGAAGGATGTGAGGGGAGCTGAAGAGCTGTCCTTGGTCAGCACCACACTGCTCTCGAGGAGCCTGGCACAGAAACACTCATGAGGGCAAAGAACTGTCCTGGAAGAGACCCTCAATACCTGTATACATGAGGATTATTTGGAAAACAACCAGTTCTGGAAACAGAAAATCTGGGGTTTGTGGTAGCACTGGGTTTTAATTTTTTAAGACCCTTAGCAGACAACTTTTTGTTGTTTTCAATGGAGCTAAATTGAATATGAAACTAAAATAATCCTGAAAAAGGTGGCACAGGTGGCCACGTGGGAACATAAGCACAGGAAACATCCCTTTGGCCACCACAGTTATCCCTGCTTCATGAAATTATCGCAGCAATTAGTGCAGTAGAAATGCTGCGAGAAAAATTATGGTCACAAAAAATAAATGTCTCAAATCCACCCACTAAGGGGAGTTTTTCCTCTGAATCCCATCAGTGCTGTTATAGCCCAGCCCCTCACTGTGATTATCTGCATAACACCCTACAGGCTGTATGACTTCCCAAAGATACCCTACTTCAGCACAAGCAACTGCTCTTGGTCCACACAGAAACAATTTCTTCTGTCTGATTCCATTAACAACTGAAAACAATTAAAAATTTACTTTTCCACTGAGACATAACCGGGAAAACACCAAAGTGTTAAGTGACAGTCTGATATTTTGTTAATCACTACTGACAGGAAAGATGCTGTGTTTTAGGATACAGGAGCTGGATCAATCCCTTCTGTCACAGACAGGTGCCCTCAGAACTGCTCCTTCGATTAATCTAGGGGCAATATCTCATCTGAACTGCTTCACTTTCGATTGCTAATTAAATACATCTTAAAATGAGGGCTTTGGTGTCAGACTGCCATGTGTCCAGTAAATGTATAAATACCTGCGATGGACAGCAGCTTCAATCATTCTATGGCATTATGTATATACGCTATTTATAAAAAATATTAACAAAGCAATTCCAGCACAGTTAGATGAGTAGGTAGACTAATCATCAATTGATCAATACATGTTATTTCGGTCAAAACCTTATGCCCAACTACATGAGCCTCCAAATTTCTCCCATCCTAACACAAAGCCTGCACTGACAAAGGAGTTTACATTCAAATTTCTATGAAAAATGTCATTAAGAGCATATAAAATAAACAACACTTAAAATTCCTGACCACCTCTAAGTCAAGCATACTTTTTTTTTTAGAAGAATGAACAAGCTGAATAAAAGGGGCAATAAATTTCAATATTAGTAATTATACTTGTTTGTGAGTCCCCAGCAATGCAGAAAGAAGTGATTTATGTTCATTTGTGCTTGGGAAGCAGTGCTTTAACACACCAATTTTAAAATGGTTTTTTGGGTTTTTTTTAATCAAAGGTCCTTTTCTGCCAAAAGTAAGCCATGGAGAATCCTGCATCCCCTATTGTTTTATGCTTAAGGGAAGGCATTAGGCAACTAGATATCCTGCATAAAGAAAAAGGGATAAAGTGAACTTAATTCCTGTCTTACAATGAGCATAATTTTGCTAGAGGCACAGGTCTCCTCAGTTTGGGAGGATCTGGAAGGGCCCTGGAGCTGGGGCAGCAGGCACCCACTGGCACACAGCAGGCAGGGATATACTGGAGAAAATTCTGTGTGAAGGGCTGGGGGCTCTTGGGTTGTTACATGAACTGAAATCTGACATCTTAAGAGCCCTCATAACTTAAATAATATTTCAGCCTACAAGATGTGCTTGGGAACACCCATTTTCAAATATCAGAGGCTCTGAGCAAGGGACTGGCAATATATTCCCTGCACCCAGACTGGGCAGCTGTGGATTACAGAGGCTGTTCTTGATCTTGCTCTTTATTCATATCCAATAACTTCTTCAAGGCCATGAGCTCATTCCTGCTTTTTAAAGCCACCTTCATTTCCTAAAGTGTTGCCTAGCACTAAAGTGCTCTGTTAAGCTGCTGCCATGTTTTTCCATTCTGGTAGAAATTATTGTTCTATATAGTTTGATTTTAAGAGTGCCTTCTGGCATCCATTTGGGGAAAAGGCACTACATAAAAGCAAAATCAATACAAAGGACAGTTATATTTCCTGAGCTTTTTCATTAGCTGTAAAATACATACATTCAAGGAGGGAGGAGGAAAGAATGTCATTTCCACCCAAACTGAAGGAGGACAAGACAAAACATGGGAGAACTTGCATAAATGTTCACTGATGGGAGCACAGACCCCTGGGCACGGGCAGATCTCTGCTGTCACTACACCCAAACACCCCTACAGGCACTGGCCTCTCCTGTGACAGGCATCAAGCCACTGGAAGAATCCAGAAATATATTTCTTTTGAAAAGTGATTGATCTCTCGACTTGTTCTCAACTTTTGTTAAACCCAAACTGACCACTGGCTGAATATTCGCAGGTAAACTTTACTTTGTTCAACACTAAGAATTTGGCTCGGCACTATTTTATTGTCCTTTTCTTCATTCTTAAAACCCCACTGAACTCCACCCATGTTATCTTTGCTCTTTTCTCACAAAAGATACCAAAATATTCATCTTTCTACCTGAGCGGCCTGTCCTTGGATAAAGTCCTCATCACCTCATGTGATATATTTTCTAAGGTTTGCAAGCAAAGAGCTGGAACAAATTCTGAAAATCTGTAATCTGTATTTCTACAATTATGAGCTTAAGGATGTTCCAGTAAGTTTTTATCAGAACAAAATCATTGCAGCTTTGTTAAAGCCTAGCTGAAAAATTAAAATTCAGACTGCTAAATTAGCCAGTGTTCTGACACAGGTTACCAAACCAGAAAGGCAAACATCTTATTTTAGCTTGGAGTAAAATTTCAAATCATGGTGTCCATTCAGTATCATCATGCAATTATGGGAGTGAGGAATTGCACACAAGCCTTTTTTTTTCCCCCCCCACTCTATTTTAATACAAGCCTTCTAAAATGGTATTTTCATTAGCAGGAAATACCTGTTGTCTGTAGAAAAATATGTCTTGCTTTCTGAAAACTACATTACCCTCTCTAAAAGATTAGCTGAAAAACACTGCATAAATTCACAATCATTCCAGGTTAAATAACAAAGTTTTGCTTCTTTCTGGTGACCCCTAGTGATGCATTTTGTGAGAGAGTTCAGGAGCAAACCCAATGTGTTATTTATTTCTGAAACGCAGATAAGGCATCTGGAAGATTATATCTGTGTGATTTTGCCACTAGCCCATAATTCAGGGAACTGGAAAATAAAGGCCCAGAAAACTTATCAGTGTGTGATTGTTGATTTGAAAGCCAAGTGAAGCTGCGGAGGAACGTGAGCTGGCTGTACCAGAGAGCAGAGCAGCATTTCTAGGAGAGCCATGGCCAAAAATCACTCTCTTGGGTTTAAGGCACCACGTACGGGAGGGGCTTATCATCAAAAGTTTCACACATCTCTCCCCATATTTTCCTGTTTGCCTCATGATCTCAGTGTTGTTATTTAAACAAACTCCCATCCTGTTCTGGCTCCTCTCAGGGCTCTCAGTGAGGTAAGACAGGGCAGCAAACAAGAATTGGGCTGCCAAACTGAGGGGGGGAAAGCAGCCATTGCGTAGAATTTAATTTTTCTTATGACAGATACCTGGTTCACAGACCAAAACTTGGTTCAAACCCGTGTCATGAGGGCACATCAGAGGGGTGCCTCTCTCCCTGTTTGCCCAACCACGCCACGAGCACCAGGCAGAGCTTGGTGAAGGTGTGACTCCAGGATGAGGTGTGAATCCTGCTGCACTCAGGGCTGGGTGGGAGAGCAGGAGCCTCCAGGCAGCCCTGCCCTGCAGTCCCAGCCGTGCCCCGCAGCAATGAGACATTTGTGTGCCCGAGCCGAGGCTTGTGAGAGGAGCTTCAGCTGAAGCTTTTGGTGCGGCTGTGCCTCCCATCCCTGCCCAGGGACTCTGCTTCCTTCCTGCCCTATCCACCTGCTGCTCTCCAGCTCCTGCTCAGGCTTTCCCTTGGACATTTTATCTCTCCCAGAACCCTCGTTCCAGGGGAAAAGGGGAGGAAAGCATCTCTTGTTTCAGCTCTGATCATAGCGAACGGTAGAACTTTACATTTTTAGCAGTTCTTCTGCGTGTCTCAGTACCCTGCTCGAACAGGTGAGTCTTGGTTTGATACCAAATAAAAATAGAAGCGTGTGTGGCTGATTTCAGACTCATGTTGTGAGCCCTGCAATACCATGTTAAATTCAAGGCTGTTGGTCCTGTCCACTGATTTTCACTGGGAACAGAGCAGCCATACAGTGAGCAGTTTGGCTCAATCTTGCATTTGAACAGCTGTCCTCAAGCTTGTTTTCATTAAAAAAAACATTGAGACCAGCCTTACATGTCACAGATTTCCCCTTGCATAATTTTACTTTTTTTTTCTCCTAAATCAAACTATTGAAAAAATAACATTCATCATCTTAATATTTGTATTACTAACACAAAGGAAGGCAAGAAAATTTCCCTTCTGTTTTTATAGCAGAAAATTTATTACAGCTTGCCAAGGTCTGGAGTGATTAAGCCATATTACAGACATTTCTGTCTTCTGAAGTTTTATATTTGGTTAAAGAACACACTTTGATTTTGTATGCTACAATATTTCTTCGCTGTAATACAAATATTTCTGTCCTTTCCCAATGGGTCACAATGAAGTCAATAAAATATGCACAGAAAGAATGCAAGCAGCATTTGGCTCAATATAAAGATTGATAATGTAACCACCTAAAAAAAAGTACTTTTTATCATCAGAAGTCTCTCCTGGTTTTTTATAGTTTTCAGTGAGCAAAACAATCCATCATACTTTAACTTCAAACACATTCCTGAAGACAACATTTAGTACAAGTCAATTTTTAATTATGATATTTTTATAAAACCTACAATTTATTTCCTGTCTTTGTAAAACACTTTAAACAGCCAAGTCCTCGGTATAAATTATGCAAATCTCTAGGGACCCCAAATTCATTAATCAGACTGGATTCCACAGCAAAGCAGAACACAGCACAATTGCCTGGCTCTCCCTCTGATAGCCCAGAGCAGCAAAGATGGGTACAGCAGTGAGGCACAGTGGGAAATCACCATTTAGCTTTACAGCAGCGTGATGTTTAACCTTTTAAATAAAACGCCCGTTATGCTGAGAATACCTGTTGCACTCGCACTTTTAGGGCCAAAGGAAAATGGGTCTTTTCACCACGAAAGGAGAACAAAAGGTTCTCATCTACAGTACAGCACGAAGCAATGGACCCTACTCCAAAACACTGAGCTCTGCAGGCAGCCTGTCCGTGAACTTGTGGCTCTCCCACTCCTAGAGAAAAGCACAGCCAGCCCTGTTGGCAGCAGGAGGAAATCTGTCCCGGAGGGCTGACAGCAGCAGCGCCCTTGGGGAGCAGCAGCCCCGTGCTGGCTTGAAGGGAAACCAACAATTCTCTTGTGCCAACGCCCTGGCCCGTGGCCTCTTACTGCCACAGCCCAGAGGCTGCAGCGCTGCTGTGGAACAGGCTTTCCCCCAGCCCGTGGGAAGCACAAACTTGCTTTTCTCCTTCCCATCTCCCGTTACTGCTCCTTCTCCAGGGTCTCCCCAGCCAGGGACTCCAGCAGCCTGCGAGGCAATCTCTCCTCTCCAGAACCAGCACCTGCTCCTCTCACTCAAGCCAGCTTGTCTGTGCCTCCTTTAAAACCCTTTTTTTGTTTGTTTTCCAGCTGTTGTCCCTTTGGTGGCCACCCCAGTCCTTTCCAGCTGCTCTCTCTCCAGGCACAGCTGTGCTGGCTCCATCCCCATCTGCTGGCAGCAGCCTCCTGCCTTCCCTTCCTTTGGGATGGGCAGGGCCTGCATCCCTCTGGAGCGGATGCTGCTAAAGGAGCACTGAGAAGGGACAAGAACATAGCACAGGGATGAATGAGGATTATTTTTGCTCAGACACAGGAGAGGGAATCACAGGATTTAGCCTATGTTCTTTAACGAAAAGGAGTGTTTTGTGTGTCTCTATTTTTTTTTCTTTTAAAAGTAGGATGTGGTTATTGTCTGGGTCTCAGCCTACATGAACTGACATCACCCAAGTTCCTGCAGACCAAAGAGAAGAGGAAACATTAGAAGCCAAAGCATCCTGGCTCTTAGGCCTTTCCAGCTCCTCTTGCTTTCAGTGCCTTTTCTTTCACTTTGTGAAAGTCCGTGCAGGAGACCAGCAGGTGAGAGAGAGCAACTGCAGCATCTGAGGATGTTTGCTAAAAAGTAGTTGTAGAGTAGAGCACGATGGCTTTAAAAAAAAAAAAAAAATCCAATGGCTTTTTTACCTTTCCTAAGGGACAATTCCCACACACTCCATTCTTTTTTCAGCACTTGAAACAGTTTCTCCTTCCTATTTACAGAGTAAGATATACAGTCTGTGCTTCAGTTCATATTTTCTGAACTTCAGATGCTCTTCTCCATATTAAAACATCTCACAGGCAAATGCATATCCTTATTTATACTTCTTATATTAACCCAGTTACATGGTGGCTGTAAAATTCCATAACAAGAAATAAGAGCTCTCATTGTGCATTCACAAAGCCCTCCAAAGAACAGAGGAAGAACAGGCCATAAGTCTCATAAATACGACTTAATTTATTCATAGTAAGAGTGTAAAACTCGGATATTTTTATATTCCAGGATATTTATGATATGATGGCAACTGTATGAACCTCCCCCAACAATAATTCAATAATTGATGATAAAATAACAAAATAGATAACAGGTTTTAAAATTCCTGCATCAGAAGAGTGAAATATTGTAAACAATAGCATGGCTTGTAAGCATTCAATCAAATCTGCAGCAGGTGAGGGCAGGAATACAATTTCAAACATTTCAGAGCTCTCTGATCCCCTGATCCAGAATCTTCCAGCTTCACTGCCTCAGTGTCTGCAGTAATATGCAGTATTTTCCTTTCATCAAATACAACCAAGTAACCCAGGGGGAAGATTCTTTGCATCAAGCTCATTTTTGGCCTCCAGAAAGTTTTTCAGGCATTATACCCACAAGAGAAAGGGGGTGGTAGGAGACACCTGTGTGTGCAGTCAGTGTGGCTGGGGATGGCTCTGGTTTTCTGCCTGCCATACAGAGGCCTTGTTTTGGTCACACCCATGTTCTGAGAAGAGAAGATTTGGCCAATGTCACCACACAGAGCTCCCTTGGTGACACGATGAAAGCCCCTCCTGAACAACCATGCCATGGCTCCTGCTCGGTCCAAGCGCCTTGCTATAGAGGCAAGGGACAAATCCATCTTGGAAAAAAAAATATTTTGCTCGAATTACCTAGATCTTTACCTTTCAAAAGGTAGAAATTCCCCATTTTCCACCTCAAACGTTCACAGATGTTGCTCTCAAAGCAGATGTTTTCACAACACTCTCCCTTAGCCCAGAGTTCCCTCCCTGCTATGCACATACCAGCAACACAAAATACATCCTCATTTTCCCTTTTGCTGGGCTAAGCAAATTAATTTCAATCTATACTTTAAAAGCAAGCTCTTCATTCTCCTGATTACCCTAATAGCCTTTCCCACAGCTTGTGCAAATCAGAACAAGCAGGCAGGGATCCAAATGAGCTCTGTACAGTGGCACTGATTTAACTGTTGCTCTACTGTATTTCCGGCACTGAAAGCAGCTTTTCACACTGCAGTGGAAACAGTCACTTTGTGATCAGATAGCATATCCTTCTCTTATTGACCCCGTTCTATTGTTAATTCTCAGGCTTGCTAATGTACTGCTCTGCCCTGGAAGTGGTCAAGGCTCATTTGTATGTGAACAGGAATTACAGGGTTTTTTGGAGATGATTCTAGATAGCAGTGTATAAGACATGTGCCTGCTCAATTCAATGGTATTTACTAGAGGAAGGAGGAAAATGAATGTGCAGCAACAAAGGAAATTCTGTGACTCAACTAGAAAGGCAAAAAAGCAGGAATCCAGTAAATATCTGTCTTTCAGGATAATAGCTTTCACTGTTCAGCTGTTCTTCACACGATCCTTATCTAAAGCCTCTGTGGCACTCACTGAGGAGAGAGAATTCAGCCCACAGAGCCTCACAGGAGAAAGGGATGTACACTCTGGGCCCACTTCTCAAACACTTAGCAATCATGAATGCTTTTTGTTGATCATTTAGATTAGAAATCAAGCAAACAGGACTTTTCTACCTGGAAGGAAGGTTCTGATTCACAGAATTTCTGCTTAGAGAACCTATTTCTCTCATTTAAGATTGTTCAAGTGTTTGTCAAGGTCAAGTTCCTGTCAGGGACCAACAAGGCAAAATGTGTGCTTTCGTGATTTGGTGTGATTATGAAATCCTCTTGCTGCTCTCAGAAACTGCAGCACAAGCAATCATTCCTGCTTTGTTCTTTCCCATTTAAGAGGCTGTGGAACACTCCACGAAATGCAAATGCAGATCCTCCTGCTTCCTGCCTGACAGGAGCTTACAAAACTGATGGGGAATCTCTTCACAGCTCTGCTTTACTTTATCTTTTTCTCCCCCCAGGCATCCTGGTGAGTCTATCTTTCTCTAGGCGAGATGAGAATTCCCACCTGCCTTGTTAAAAGTCAGCTTAGGGAGCAACACCCAGCACCTCCAAAGCCCGTGCAGTTTGCCTGCCTCCACCTCCCAGAAGAACCTGCCATCCAGACATCTGGGAAAGACCAATCCCACCCTTTCTTCGTAGTCAAAGAGGGGTTTATGACAGCAGGAGGTGCTACCCGGGGCTTCTAGCAGCAGAACAACCATCCCATAAGCCCGGGATTGGAGGCCACCACAGTCCCTTGTCCCTTGCTGTGTATAAAATACAGGAAAGTCAGACAAAATATAGACATGTTGAAATAAAAACACCTTTTTCTAGAGTGAATTAGATAATTTTATCCCAGACCTGTTGGAGAGGACTTCTTGCTGTTCTGGTGTCTGCAGAGAACTATAGTTTCATCCTAATGGTGCTCTGGCATTCACACTTCAGCCCTCAGCAAGCACTCACAGTTAACATTAAAAGAGAGCTATTTATGCATTAGTTTCTGTATTTGACTTGAAGAGGCAGATGAGTAAAACTAAATAAATGTGAACTGGTGGACCATGGGACTTGATATGGATTTGGAAACAAGTGATGGAAGTTTTAATTGCAGACAGAAAGGTTCTGACATCATTGAGATCGCTCCCATCCAACACTAATGACTGTGCCTTCCCAAACCAAACCCCAGAATTCACGGCCAGGCTCAGCACCCACTTCGCTTAGATCCTTTTCTACAAGCAGTAATGACCACTGATGAAACAGCCAAAAGCCCAGGTGGCTCTCCTGCAAATGTGCATTTCAGAGCCTCGAGACCTGATCCCGCAGCTGCCAGCTTCACCCTGGGAAAACCATTAGCAGCTGGCTTCAGGTCTAGGAAAAGAAAATGAAGTATGTTGCATTTTCACAGCCATCAATCAGCAGATGCAGTGCCAGGCAAGCTTCGTAATGATGTAGATATCGCCAATTGACTTTGCAAAANGATAAACAACCACAATACAATAAAAAAAAAAAAAAAAAAAAAAACCAACCAACCAAACAAACAAAAAAAACCCAAGCAAACAACAACAACACCCAAACAAACAAACAATTTAAAAAAACCCCAACAAAGCGTACTTTTCGGGGGGAAACATATGCAAAAAAACCCCAAACAAACAAACAAAAAAAACCCACACAAAAACAACAACAACAAAACCCAAAACGACCAACCAACCAACCAGACGATCTCAGTGCACACTTGAGTGTGCGGTGTGATCCCTTCCTTGTTTGGGCAGGACAGGACTGAGGGCAGAAAGCAGCTCCCTTGCCAGAGGGACAGCGCTCCCCCTGCTCCCTAGGGATGGCAGCAGGAGGGCACATTTCTCCCCAGCCCTCAGCACCGCCCCACTGGAGCCCTGGCAGGGGCTCGGCCCCAGCCCTGCCTGATTAAACGAGTGGCTTTGCCTGCCCTGCTGAGCTTTCTATTATTCTGTGGAGAAGAACGTTCTGAGAGCAGAAAACCTTAAAATGAAAAAGAGCTGCAACTTTAGAGTTGCACAACGATGCAAGTAAGCCCAGGAATAAATAAAAAAGGATTAATGAATAAAATGTCGCTTTTGGCATTTGATTGTATTTTTTTCCTCCTTAATGTTCTGCAAAATGGCTGAAAATTATCAGCAGCATCACTGGTCTTAAGTGTTGTATTTCCAAACGCTTTTCTGCTTTTACCCCTTTTTATTATCTTTACTGTTTTCCTGAGAGAGACGCTGAAATGCCTGGCATGACTCATGCTGTGAGCAATCCTTCTGTGAGAACTGAATGGAAACAGGCTGATAACGAGGGTGATTTCATTAAAAAGAGCTCAGCCCGGTGACTGGTTACACCGGACGTTATTTAAATTATGCATGCAGAACTCCAGCACTGTCATATTGTTTTCGATCATGTTTTCCATGGCACAGGAGAAAGTACCTTTGTCAGTTCAGTGGAGGAAGGTTGGAGATGATTGAGGTAAAACAGCAGGAGGAGACCAACATGATTAAGTCACACAGCCAACTGCCCATGTGTAACACAGTGATGGAGGGGAAAGTAGAGGGCAAAGTAAAATTAAGTCAAAAGGACACAGGAGACAAAAGGCTACACATAGAGGACGTGGAGAAGATGTACAGTGAGCTCATTTGTACAGCAGGCAGAGTACAGAATTTTCATGCCCTGTATTCAGATATTTCCTGTTAATATTGATGGGAACTCTGTACTAAGTAGTGCTGGAATGGACAGTCTGTTTAGTGAACGTGCATGGAGAGAGGCATGTTTAATTAATTTTACAGTCATGGGCGGAAAGGTCAGATGACAGCCAGTGAGTAAAATCCCCAGCAGCCAGATTGGACAAGCGAAGAAAAAAAGTACAAGGAAAAAAAAAAAAAAAAAAAAAAGTGTTTAGGAGAAAAGCAAGGTCAAGTCTGGACTAACTCTGGTGATTGTTCACACCTCTTCAGCACAAAATAAGGTCTTAATTTTGCTGCAGGTCACCAGGCAAGAATAGCCTTATTGCAGGAAATCTTGGTCACTCCACAGAAAACACAGTCGGCTTTAATTGGTTCCCTCTGGGTAGAACAGTATAAGGTAAAGTCACGAAACAGATGCCACGTGAGACTGGGGGCAAGCGGGGTACAAGCACTGAAGAGAGCAGCACTGCCTGGTACAATCAGACACCCATCACACACTACAGCAGTGGAAATTTCTACAAATGTACGTGTTCTAAGAGGGTGTGTATGTGTATACTAAGAGTATACTTGTTATTCCATCCTTTTCCAGTGGATAAAGAACAGTAAGAGATGCAAGTTACAATCCCAGGCAGGAGGGAAAGACCCAGCTCCTTCCAAGGCAAGGAAGCGCCCAGTGCCCTGCAGAACCTGACAGGACACTACCAGGGCAGAGCAAACCTTCCCCCTTCCTTCCTTCCATCCATCCATCAACACACGAAGCCACGGTGGGAAGCTCTCCCCAGCCAGCAAACCCCAAAGCTGCAGCTGTTCACAATTTGTGAATTGAGACCCGGCCTCTGTGGCACCGCCACGCCCTGATTTGCTCCAGGACTGGAGCCTCCCGCAGCTCCCGGGACAGAGGGCACGCCACTGCCGAGCAGTGAGCCGCTGTCCCGTGCCACTCTTACTGTGAGCACGTGGCTTTAATGAATGCCTTGCTCAAAGTAGCAAAACCCACCCAGGAAATGCCATTCATTTCCAGACAGGCTTTTTCCTTCTTTATTACACTAACTGGGTGCTTAATTTGCAGTCATTAACTCACTTTCAAAGCATTTGTGGGGTGAAGGCCAAATAATATCAACGTTAAAGGCAAAGGAAAGTTGTGCAGATCCATTTACAGGGAAGAAGAACAGGAAATATAAAGGGAATATAACTGCTTTCAAAAGCTTTTTTGCTTTGTTTTTCTCAGAGATGTTTCATTACAATCAGATATTTTTCAGTTTATTTCAAGATGTTAATAAGAACACAAAGCACAAAAAGGAGAGAAAGAGCTAAAAATGGGTATGCCACCTTGAGTAAAAACCAAATCATTATTTGAAACGAAAGTTGCCTTCAAAAATGAGCACAGAACTTCTGACATCCAACAGGCAAAAACAGAGGCAAAAATCAGTGCTTAACAAGAAAAAGTGAAAAAAACGACACTTTGAGATGCTACAAACCAGCTAGACTGCCTTCCATGCAGGTTCCTAATGATTTGCAACTTGCAGAGTTATTAGGAAAAATTAAGAATGCAGTTTGTCACTGAGCACAGTGCACATAAAACACAGCAACTCATTAGACCTGTGCACATGGATTTGAGAGGCCACAGCTGGACTACTGTGGCTAATTTTGATCATCCTACAGAAGTAAAGCTGGACAAATTAGAAGCAGTTCAGAAAGGGAGCTACAATGCTAACAAGGGACCTAGAAATGTGACCTGAAAGGAAAGAGAAAAGGAAATAGGCTTACCTTAGAGAAGGGGCTGTGTTTATTCTTCTTACATGTGAAGCAGAGAGGCAATGGTTGGCTGCTCCTCACAGCCACAGATGAAGGAGGAAGAGGGAGAGCAGCCTGACCAGGAATAAGGTTAGCCATGATTTAAGTGGTGACTCCTTGTCTGGGAGGTCAGTGTCCACAAAACTGCCTTCACCTGGAACTGCAAGGGGGACAGGCAAACTCCACAGGTGCATGGCTTAGCAACTTTAAATCCTCCCTCAGAAAACAGGGAAATAAGGTGGTTGGGAAAAGCTGGTGTTGGGAAAAGCTTATTAAGAGCCAATTTCATGTGAGCCAATTCTCTTTTTTTACAGCATTACTGGTCTAGTAAGAGGCAGATGTGAGGTGTGGGGTATCCTGCCTTCACCAGCATCTCCAGGACAACGCGTTAATGGTTGCAGAGACAGGGAAATGATGCTGTGCCCCATCTGCTGAGGTGTCTGATCTCTGAACCCAGAGCTGCCCACAGCAGAGCCAGGCACAGGGCTGCTCTTCCCTTTCTTGAAAAGCACAGAGACATTTTTTTTCACTCTTTCACACTGAAATGAAAGAAAATTCATTTGAAATGTTTAGTAAAAGCAAGTAGAAAGAGAGGGAAAAGGAGAAAGATTCTCTTCTCCCCTTTCCCCACAACCCCCTAGTAGCTATTGGCCCAGGAGATAGTGACATTAATTTGGGAAGTTTTGCTCAGGCACACCCAGAGCAGAGCCCAAGCCCCTCATTTGGTGGTTTCTCATGTGCTTTGATTATGCCAAAGTGCAGAGCTTTCTCCCTTTCCTTTTCTCCCTTTTTCCCCTCCAGCAGTTCTGTACTAAAAATCACACGACAAGAACGTCAATGGAGAAACAGACTCTGTGAAAATCTCAGCTGTGGCGAGTCAACATTTTTCAACAGAAAAAAAGGATTTTCATCAGAAAGCTCACAGCCAGCTCCAACATCAAGATTTCAGAGGCAGCTAAGCTTTAAGTGCCTCATATTTCTGCATATCAGGGTCGTCAGTCAGGCACCCAGAAAACAAGGAGCACAGGAGTAATGATCACCTCTGACATGGCTGGAGTGACTTATCCAGCATGACACGGCCGCCGTGGCAGCCCCATCCATCACCTCCTCGGGGCAGCATTCCTGGAGTCATTTTTTTCCTCCAAAACATCAATACTAGCTAACATTTTTTAAACACTGTCATCTATTTCAGTCAATCTTATTCTTCATAATTTCAGTTTCTTTCTGTTGGGAAATTGGAGTGTATTTCACAGTGTGAGGTGTCAGGAGAACAACTGCATCAAGGAACAACATCCTTTCCCCTGCCACTTATATTTGTTTGCTCGAGCAAAATGTACACATTCACCCCAGCAAGAGATTAACTGTTCTGATGCACCACCACAGCCTGAGCATCTCTTAGACATACTAAAAACCTCAACATTCAACACCTCTGCATGACCAGAAATCTGATTTTTAGGTAGTTTGATCCTTCTACCCAGCCTTCTGCTGCTTTTTTTCTTCCTTCATAACATTGGATCACTTAGATAAAATCTTAATGGTGAAGCTACTGCTTGGCTAGGTTCTCCATGCCATTGCCTTAGCCTATTTATATGCAATAATCTCCCCAAGAGCTTATACTTTTCCCTTTTATCAGCCAAAAAGCATACTGGAATTAACATATGGTATCTCACTCTATTTACTTGCTACTGAATCCAAATACTCAGGGGCAAGTTGTTAGCAGGGAGAGAGTAAAACAAGCACAGAAAATCCATGCCAAGCCCTGAACTGACAAGGGTGTGAACAAGCCCCCCTTGCTGAGCCACAGGGGAATGCTTGGAGTCCTCTCCTCAGAGGGACCTGCAGATATTCCCCAGGGCAGCACTGCAGGCGCCCAGCAAATGAATTTGTGACGTTTTTTGGGGAATTTCCGGGAGCTGCTCAGGGAGATAAGCTCTGCATCCAAACAACACTCTCTGCTAAGAGCACACACTATGCAATGTAGCATCCCTAAAGTTCACAGAGGTTATCTCTTGTGTGACTAAGGGCACTGTGCAGTCCCTGGGGTGTGCTGGGGGAAGCAGGGGGATTAAATGATTAAATGACCTTCCCCAGTCCTTTCCTACCCTGTTTGCCTTGACCTTGCACTGCAGTGCCCAAGTGTCCTGTGGTTCCTTGCTCCTGGCTCAGCTTGGACCTCAGGACAGCAGGGACAGGCACTCTGTTTTCCCCAGGGCTTCCCTCTCTTCCTCCAAGCAAGGTTTTGCCTCATAGACAGGGACTTTCCCCCCTGTCAGTGTGAGGGGTGCTAACTCAGCTGTGGTGTCAATTTTACTTGGGCCAGAAGAAGAGTTTAATTGGTCTATTTATTCTCTTTAATCTTGACATTGTTTGTTAACAGGTCCAACTTCTGCTTGATCTGGCAGGAAAACATCAACCCTTATTTTATTTATTATAATTATGTAATAACTATATAATATAGTTAATACACATCTATCTTTTAAAAAGGGTGTAAAGCAATCTCTTCTGCATATTTCATGTGCACGCATATATGATCATGTCAGTTCTTTACATCCCACTCTCAGGGGAAAGGAGTTTTAGCTTAATGACTATTTGCAGAGGCTTTTGCAAAGAGCTGGACTGTCATTTCTCATGGAATCACAGCCAAAATAACCTGCTGCTGTAAGAGATCTTGGAAAGTACTTTGGTTATGTGAAAATATGGCAAATTATTATTGCAAATAAGATTTAATCTGTATAAAAATCTATGTCATTCTTGGCATATACCCACAAAGTCTATATCCTAAGAAAAGGTTTGCCTTGAAAGAGAAAAGGGAATTTTTCCTACCTTAGAAGATGATTTAAAATGATGGGACACATTCCAAGAATAGTCCTGAGAAGAAAATATGAAGACTGCAATGCTATGATCAGAGTGATAATGTTTCTGGTCCCTGATTAAAGAGAAAAATTGCACTTTGATGTGCTCTCTGCAGTCAGTAGTCACAACGAATAAGCAACAAACACCAAGAAATGAGCTTAAGAGAAATACAGAAATTAACTGGATCACGTGGGCACCTGGAGTCAGACCTGCCCTGCACTGTCCATCTCAGTGGCTGAGACCCCGATGGCAGGTCAGATTGGCTGGCAACATCAACAGATTTTCATTGTGACCGTGAAGAATTGCAACACAAGAGGTGCAAAACCGCAGTAAGGGCAGCTGTCTCTCAGGATGCATCAATACTCTGTTGAGCTGTTGAAGAAACACGTAAAAATCTTGCAGGAGTATCTAGGGGAGGTAATTGTTTATGTGGTTGATCACTGCAGTATGGGAGATAAATTAGAATTAGGCATCCTTGCTTGAGGTTGATTTGCATTTTGGACCTGGCTGTCCCATAGCCAGAATTTAAAAAAAAAAAAAAATAATTTTTAAAAAGAGATCATCCTACAAAGCAGTTCATGTGGATGAAGGAATTGCAGATAAGGAAAACAAAACCACAGGGATAATGATCCTTGGAGCAAAGCCAATGCTGTGAGCACCCTTGGGAGTGTGTTTTGGGTTAGCAGGGGGTTAAAATGGCATCAATGACACTTTTCCCCACATCAGCAAGATCTACCAGAATTTCGTTCTGAATCTGACAAGCTATTTAGCCTAGAGAAAAAGAGCTATATTTCTCTGAAAGTTTAATATTTTTCCCTTTCAATGTCTTTGCAAATGAAATGCCTCGATGCCTCCTGCTTCCAAGATGTTTAATTTTAGCCTGAAGAGGAGTTTAGCTTGAATTTCAATATTATCAATCATCCTTTGTGATTTTAAAGATTTTATTTCTCTGGGAAAATGGAAAGATTTTACTTTAGATTGAAATAAGTGACTTTTCCTCAGCGGACCAGTGAATTACAAATCATCTACACACTAAATCTTCTGTGTGCTGGTTAACATCTGCTCAACAGTTGCCTTTTTGCAGAATTTGCAGCAGCACACCACGAGAGCCATGTCTCTCTGTCCCTCCCACATGCAGTCTTTCACTTTCTGCTTCGCTCTGGGTGCTGCCTGTGCTTATATTGTTGCAGCAGAAAAACGTGGAACATTAGCATCTGTTAATCCTTTTATACCTCAAGCCTTCACGTGTTTGTCCAACTCTGCTTTTCATTGTGCCTTCATGACTCTGGAATAGCCTCAAAATTCCAGATACAGCAAAATAACCCATGAGTGTATCCTGGCCCTGTGGTGCTGCTGGAAGGCTCTTTTAGAATTAAGATAATTCGGTGGTTTAAGTGTGTTTGCTGGATCCCTAGGAGCAAACTTTTACCCCACTTTGCAGGGATTTAGCCATTCAGATGTTATTAATATCACGCCATGCTGCTGAATCTACTTGTTCTGCAAGGGGATAACCTAGATTTGAGTGCCTTGCTTTGCACCAGACACTTATTTCAGCAAATAATAGAAAGGATTAAATGGAACTTGGCTTTAGCCTAGTGTTACTGTGGCATGACAGAGGAGGAATGAGAGGCTAAGGAATATCTTGCAAAGACCTTCACAGTAAATTCGGACCCTGGCTTTTCTTCCACACCACATTTTAAAGTCTTTTTGGGTTAAAAATAGAGTCCTAGAGTAGCCTGAATTGGAAGGGACCTACAAGGATCATTGAGGGACAGAGAGTTGCAGTTCATGGCAAAGGGTAAGTTTGCTTAAATAATATGGGCTGACAGTCCAGCAAGGAGGCAGCAGAACACTTTGGTATTAGACCTGTAGGTTTTTTCAAGAAATTCTGCATGTTATAAACAGAATTGAGTATGCTTCAGTGCAAAAAAAATTCAAGGGGAAACAGCATTAGAAGTTGACAAAGTTAGAGTGTTCTTATTTATATTGAATAGTTAACAAAATTATAGAAAAGAGGGTGGTTTCTGTGGGAGGGGATCTGCCATGAAACAGCCAAATTCTCAGGCCATTGCCTCAGCACGTGGCGGGCATGGTTTGAAGCCAGGAAAAATCAGTCAGCTCCAAATCTGCCCATGAAGCTCAAACCCAGCAGAAAATGTCCCCAAGTCACCCTGCTCCTCTCACGTGTTTGTTTGCCTTCTCCCGGGCCTGTTCTGCAGCTCCAAACACACCCAGTGCCTCTCTGAGCATTTCCACTGCTTGCAAGGAACATTTATACAACTCAATTCATCCCCAGGGCTAAAAAGGGTTCATGGGATCCTCACTTCTGAATGCAGAGATGAGCATGTGGGGGATAAAAAAAGAGAAAGTTTTGTTGAGGTCGGCTGTGGGTAAATGTGAAAGGTGTAAGGGCTGCACAGCAGCACAGGCACTCCTGTCTGTCACAGGAAAACCCCTTTTCGTTCATGGGCTGACAGGTGAGTTGTCCAAAGCACGGGGTTAAAAACATCCTCACATTCCTGTGCCACCCCACCCACACTGAGGGTGCTGCAGTGGGAGAGGCAAGAACATCTCTTGCACGTGGAACCAGGGCTGGCTCCTGCACTCTTTGCAGTTGTAGCCACACCGTGGCTTTTAAAGTGGCATTTGAAGTTTTAGGGGAAAATAAACCTTCTCTGAACTGGGTTAACTGGAGAAAGCTACAGAAATATTGCTGCCAGGACTTCCATGGTAAGTTTTAGCTACGTGTGCTTGTGCAGGATATCAGCAGGTGTCAGACAGACCTACCTACACAAACCCTCTGTTCTCCCACCAGCTTCTAGAATAGAATCACAGAATCACAGAATCACGAAGATTGGCAAAAACCTCTGAGATGATGGAGTCCAACCTTTGGCCAAACACCACATTTTCAGCTAGACCAGAGCACCCAGTGCCACATCCAGTCAATTCTTGAACACCTCCAGGGATGGTGACTCCACCACTTCCCCGGGAAGTCCATTCCAATGCTTAACAACCCTTTCAGTGAATAAATTGTTCTGATGTCCAACCTGAACCTCCCCTGGCAGAGCTTGAGGTTACATCCTTTTGTCATAAAACAACTCATAAAACACAACAGAGAAATGACCAAAGCCTGACGCTCACCAGGTTTCACATAATCAAATTTTACAAGTTTCAAAAGCAACTCAGCAATGACTGCAAATTGCTAAAGAATAAAGTAGCAAATGATAAATTGATTGCCTGCTGTTTCTTTGTGCACTAATTTGTGTTATGGCTTTCCAATCTGAAATTGCTTGACGAGATTTTTGCCGATTGTTTTTATTTTTAGCTCAGATTGCAAATAAAATAACCGTGGTACCTGAATGCATCAAGTCTAATGAAGAATTGATCAGTTGTCATATTGTAGGGTTTTCTGAACACCAGTTTCTGGCCTATCTTCTCAGGATGAAAATTCCAGTAATTAACCAATTACAGAATGCAAAACTGAGTCTTATTTTGATAACAGAAAGATGGAAGAAAACCTGAAATACTGCCTGCCTATAATCACCTTGTTTACCTAGGGATGGAGGTGCACAGATAACATTTTCAGTTGAATTATTCCCTAGCAAAAGAATTGAGGCCTGGTTGCTTCCTCCTTCAGTTCAGTAGTGCTTTTTTTTACACCATGTTTTTCAGTAAAATGTATAATTTTATTTCATAATCTAAAAGTATACTCTAGCTGTTATCAGGCAAGGAGGTGGAAGAGTAGAATGAAAAGCTCAGCATGGAAATGGCTCCATGGAAATAAAAAGTTGCTAGGATTCATCTCATCTGGTGAGAAGAAACTACTGCGTTATCAGTATCTGAGGAGGAGAGTGGTTCCCATTGAGAATACTCCATCTGGCAATCTGATTTTCTTTTCTTTTCCTTCTAAAGAACAGAAAGTGCCAGGGCTATACCTCCTGTAAGAAGCACGACATTAACCGTGGTGGAAGAAATCCTCATCCCACTCCAACCCATCCCTGCATGGGAAACCCTCCCCAACCCAATCAGCCACGGAGGGACTGAGCTCATTTCTGCCCCAGAGAACTTTCTGAGGACACAGCTCTCCCCAAGCCAGCAGAAGCTTTAAAACACACAAAGCTACACTGTGATCAAAGTTAATTCAGTGTAAATGAGAAGGAATCAGTAGGTTTGCCTTCTGCGTGGCTGATCCTGATCAAAGCACAGCTGCCTGTAATATGCACCATATGGGGCAACAATTGTCTCCTGTTTGTTCCTGTGCCTCCCTAATTCCCCGTGTCCCCCATGAACCTGCAGATCTGTACCTGCAGCTCTGGCTGGACGGCCACAGAAAGGCTTTTGGTTTTACATATATATATGTAATTATGGAGATGCTTTTTCTCATTATGGTAATTATATCCTAAGAGGTTGCACAGGTAGCAGCTGTAAAGGTGGTGAAGACTCAGCTGACTCCAGCTGAGCTGCATTTTCTTTCACATCCAAAAGCAGTTGATAGCTGAAGGCCTTAGAGGTTCCTGAAATCTTCCTATTTTTATTGATGGTCCTACTACTCCTGGTAAGTAAGCAGAGATCTGTGGAGCAACCAAAGCAGAGATGACCCTAAACAAAAAGGAAAATCAGTGCCTGTTAGAACTGGGAATTGGGAACTAAATTCAACTAAATAAAAATAGCAAATACGTTTACCTGGAGGTTTTTGTTTACAGAACCTGAAAGTCTTGCTGTTTCATGGCATGCATAGGCATCATCAGACCTCTGTCAGGTGCTAGGCACAAAACCAGGTGTGTGACATTCCCTGGAATACCATCACGGCTGAGGGAAAATGCTGGCTGGAACAGAAACTATCCTGTTTCTATGGGAGGAAGGCACTGATTTACTTTAGTTTTGAAGATACCATGACTATATGTACAGAATCTGTGTCTTTCAAAAGCTGAAGAAACAAACAGTGAGGATTGCTGATAAATTTGGATTTTAGAAATCTATTAGGCTTAATGTCGCAATTCCACGGTTGGGAGTACACAGCTTTATCTTATCACAGTGGCCAGGCAGGCTGCTGGCTATTTCTGGCTCATGACCTTTTATTTCAATATTTTTTAAATCCATCCAGAGTGTTATAATGCATGAGAAGAACTTTTTACATCCACAGCAGGAGCTGCTGTGTGCTCGAGCGTGTTTCATATCAACTCCCCCCAAGTTTCACACAGCAGATAGCCCACAAGGGGATGAAGGACAGGGTCAAAGAAAACCTGAATTTTGGTAGGGTGGTGGTGAATTCCAGGTTAGTGCATTGGCTGGGAAGTGGAGCGTGTCTGTGTAGATTACTGCAGCATGGGAACGAGTAAAGCCCTGCTCCAAAGGCAAGAAGGAACGCAGCCATTCATCTGAAATGTCAGAGCCCGGACAGAAAAGCCCTTTATAGACACGTGAAGAGAGTGTGGCTGCTGAAGCCGCCGCTGTGCCGGTGAATGGGATGAATAACAGCAATGAATAATAGCAAAACAATAGGAGGAATGATTGCCTCGTCATCCTGCATCCATTAGGAGGTAAATCACACCCAGGACACGCCGCGGGCCCGGCTGCGCTCTGAGTCCCCTTATCTGCTCACCAGCCTCTGCTGCATCCTGGAAGCGCTGGCAGCAAGGGAGTGGTGACACCTTCCCCAGCACAATAGCATCCACGTACAGCACTGCATTGGGGAAGTGCAGGAAAATGTGGCCAAAATTCAGCATTATCCCTGGGAGCAGTCTGCGAACGCGTGTGGCTCGGGAATGGTAATGAGCCAGTGTTGTGGCTGAGGCATGGAAACAGCTCCAGCTCTCAGAGGGGTGAACCATGGAAATCAAATTTCCATCTGAATAGACCCCAGTGGCTTCTAAAATCAAAACCTGTGAGTTTGTTTTTGCTGCTTCTATTTAGGAAAGCTACATTTGTGACTGTATGTTCAACTGAGATTAGGAGGTAAGAAAGACCCTTTTCATTTGATTTCACTTTTTCATTCTGAGCGATGAAAGCAAAATAGACCAATCAATAACAATAATTATAATTTTCTTTTTATTGATTGCTCAGAAGCCCTTAAAGGCAACATCATTAACTTAGAGATGATAACTTGAGGAAATTTATGAGGTTTTGAATTCTGTTGTGACACAGCAGTAGTAAGTGATTCCTATATTCAGATTCTCAGCCTGCCTGGCTCTAGGGCTGAGCCAGAATGAGTGAGGAGGAGACTTGGTAGAATATAATAGAGCTATTGACACAGTTTAGCTTTGCTGTTTTTACTAACTGGTACATTCAATAGATGAGGCTGCATTTTGCAAAGCAAGGTGTCTACTGACTTCACTTGGCCCGTACAAATGCCCATTGTTTTTTATCCCTGTGATGTTTCCTGTCCTTTTTGTGTCCACCACATTATCCATGAGGAATTTTCACACTGATGAGAGATGCCAGACAGTGATTCTTGGAGATTGAAACATTTTAAAGGACAACACTTCTGCTGGACACTTCTTGGCTCATTTACTTCAGCTGGCCACACATGTATTGTCCCTGAAAATAAAAAGTTCCTTCATCTTCTCTATTTATGGAGCCCTGAAGGAAGTGCTTTCCATCCCATCTCCTGTGACAGTTCTCCAAACTCCACTGTAACCTGCCAGGAAGTTCCTCAGACTTTGCTCACACTCTTCACAGGGACCCCTTGCTTTCACCGAATTTTTGACACCTCTTCTGGCTCTACACAAAATTGTTCTCTGCCTGTCTCTGCATCCTCCTGTATGAGCTGTATGCAGCTCATTATTCTGCAAGTTATTCAAGGGATACACAAACTAGAAGAAAAGTCTCACATAATCAATTCCTTCTTTCTAAATCACAAGTTAAAAATAGAAATGCAAGGCAAGATAAGAGATATGAGCATGAATAAATAATTGTTTGCTCTGGAACGGAGCACTGGCCCTTGGCTTGTCAATAGTTTATTGCTTTACTCCATAGAAGAGCAGGATGAGAAGTGACCTTGTTCCTAGACAAATGAAATTCAGATGCATCATAAAGACAACACCTTCAGATTGTAGGAGGCGTTTTTTTTTTCTCAGATCTGCCTGTTATTCAGTACAAATAACATGTATTAAATGTCATATTCTTTTCAGCAGGTGCTCAGCCTCTCCCCTCTTCCTGGGCCAAAATTTCTATACTTACATTCATTCTGCACAATGGTTCATTTATCTCTATCAATTTTGCCTTATGAATGCTTTGTGGCTTGTTCAAGACCTGGCCATTATGAGTAGGTTGTGTTTGTACAATGGGCTTCCTTATAATTTCAGTTCAGTAGGAGGTTCTTGTGCCTCTGAAATCTCTGAAAATAGCTTTATTTATTAGCTATCAAGGTTTTTTAATACAGTTATTATGTTTTATCTACCTGAGGAGCACTTACGGTTCAAGCATTTTAATGTAGTGATCACTGTCACATTCACAACAAATTTCTGCCTCTGAATATCATTAAGAATGAAAATTTTTGTCATCAGCAGGCAGAATAATTGAAGTAGAATCTTTAAAGTATTGGTGCAATAAGGCAGCAACTTTCGTCTTTAATAAACTGTCAGATGTTCCTTAGCTACAAATATCTTATCTATTAATAGATGTTTTTTCACCTGGAACCTGCATCAAGTAAAAAGAATTTTTAAATGTTGCCAGATCAGTTGGATTCTACTGTTATTTTGAACACATCCATTAAGAACTTGGAAATTTCCCTTTCCTAACATCTGCCTTTCCTTCTCTACACAAACTCTCTTTCCATGTGTGGTAAATCATAATATGGGGAAGAGATGGCACCAACGTGCTGAAAGCTTCAGAAACTCTTACCTGAAAATGGTGATTAAAAAGTTTCTTTCTGTTTCTAAAACAGAAAGAGAAGAAAGGGAACACATCCTTTTTCTGCAATTAATTTGGAGTTATGGTTTATTAGCCTCAGCATTTCAGACTGATTTTTTCAAATTAAAATCTTTCATAATTTGCCTGTGAAGAGAAAGTCAAACACTCTGGAAAAGGTTTTGTTCCACTGTGGACTGTAAGCAACAAAAAGCAAAAATCTGACAATCTGTCATGGAGGGAGGGACTTCAAAAATTTACTGTTTGTCATACAAATATCAAAAGTATGAGTAGTCATATATCATTTGATTTTTTTTTTTCATATACATATATGGATACCTACATGTACCTACATGTATTTTTGAGGGAAACTCCAGATTTTGTTCCCACAATGTGGGAGATAATGGCAAGAAGGAAATCTGCACGTAGGGACACACCTTTCCTGTCTCAGAGCAGTCACAGCCCCTCACCAAATGCTGCTGTTGGTTGGCATCGCCTGCGTCAGTCACTGGCTTTTCATTCACCCTCCACACAAAAGTTATTTTACAATTTGCCAGCTATTTCCCAAGGCTTTAGGATGCCCTTTAGATAAATTGTGTGGCTTTGCCCAAAGCAAACATGTACCTCAGGCTTGTGGACTATATTTCTTTCAGGGTTTCCTGGCTGCCATCACCTATTGATATTATTTGATTTGCAGCCGCTATTCAAAGCAAACAAACAAAATCTCGCAACATCTTAAACCTTCCTCCACATAAGCCACTGATATTTGCTGGGAGGGAGGGGGACAGGTAAAGCTCTACTACACTTGTACTCACCTGTCTTTAGAAATGAGGGCAAAGGTTTAGCAAATTATTTCCTTATGATTTTTCAGGCTGCCACTCTTATGTTTCCTGGCTTTGTCCCTGATATGGCTGATGCTTCTTCCCATGGCCATGAGCACCAGCCAGGAGGGAAGAACCCTCAGAAAATGCCTGGTGGTCCCAAAGCAGCATTTTTCCATCAGTACCTCTGCCCAAGAAGTGTACAGGCGAGCCAGCTGGTTGCAGAGCATCCAGCTACCAACCTGCTTGAAACAATCTGCAGCCAGTGGGTGTTTCAGGTGGTAAATGTCTGGGTCTGTAAGGGGAGCATTCCAAAGTGGTGCCCTAAAATCACCTTTCCAGTCTCTTGTTTGGCTGGTCCCTGGTACAGCCCTTGGAGCCTCACTGCCACCTGGCACAATATTGGCCAGCACAGAATGGGATTCCAGACTGTCCCCAGGACCTGCTGACACAAAAACCTTCTTCCAGCTGTGGTCACATCGACATCTCCTTTATCTGAGAGCCAAAGCCCCTGTCCACAGCAGCATATTCAGTTCAGATATCCACCTCCTGCTCATTTTCCATGGGATATTTCTGGATGCTTCTGCTTCCTGCAGAAGGCTCTCCTCTCGCCAGCAAGCCCGGAGACTGCCCTTTCTTTCCCACACATAAACAGATGAGTCCCAGCATCCAGGCAGTAACAGCAGCATTCCTCATGGCTTCAAGGGAGACAGGCTTTTCCCCAAGGAACCTGCTCTGTCACACCGCCAGAGTTACTCAAATGTCATTTTCACACTGCAGATACAGCAGGTATTATCGTTATTTGTTTGCATTCAGTGTCAAAAGGAGCTTCTCAGAGTCTCTTTGCCACAGCTTGCTGCCAAACAATTGTTACATTTAGAAAAATAATAAAAGCTTTTAAGTCTAGTAAAGCAAACAAATCCTTATGTCTTAGCAACAGCTCCTTGCCTGTATTGAGTTTGGTGGTGGTTCAAGAAGCAGCTCTTTGCAGGAAACTAAAGCACAATGAACATCCAGCATTTAATTCCAGCAACTCTGGACAGAGAGCCACAAAATCTCACTGCAATGCTTAATTTCTTCCTGAAGGAAACCACAATGGTCATAATGACCAGCTCCCTAAAAAAAACAGCTATTTTTTCATGGGCACCTTTAATACAATAATAGGAATAGAGCTGGATTAAATTAGATTTGTAGGTTTCTCTTATTTCCTTTCAAAGGCAACCTGGTCTGCATAACCCAGGGTAGCAATGGCTCCATACTAGACATGGATGTGGACGTGAAGGGGGACAGCTGGGATTCTAAGCACTTCATGACTGCCCACAAGCTTGACACCTGCATCTGAATTAAAAATTAACAGAAAGGTTTCACCTGATTTGAAGGTAACTGTAGCCACCTTAAGGTATATGTGGGCATCTCTCCGATGAGGAACTATCAGGGCTCAGCTGTGCCTTCTTCTTGTTTTGTTTGTTTGGTTTTTTTTTAAATAACATTTTTATAATAAAGTCTGATTACAGTGATGCCTTTATTCATTTATTTCTGCGGGAAAACCAGTGGTAATTAACTTGCACCACAGCCTGCAATTTGCATGTTAAAGTTTACAATCCTCCTGTCACGGGGCCATAATAAGCCCCGTTTTACAGGGGGAGCTCAGTAACTGAGGGTTGGTTTGGCTCCTGGCTCGCTGCAAAAGCTGGGTGAGGATTTTTGTGCCACAGGCTCCACGTGGCTCAGTCTGATCTGCGTCAGGCAGGGAACAAAATCCGCCAGGTTGGCTCCAGGGGAGCTGACAGAGGATCAATTTCCATCCTGCCAGCGCAACTGAACGCAGGCACAGGTACTTAACCAGGCTCTGGCAGTGAGTTCAGGGTAAAATACACCTTTGGAGGCGGGTGCTTGGGCCAGGGCTCCTCTGGGAGCCAACGCGTGGCTTTTGTCCCAAATCCTGTTGAATTTCCTGGATGAACACCCCTCTCCCTAGGGACCTTGCACGTCTCCCCCGTGTGCTCCCCCAAGGGCCTCCCTGGCCTTTGCCAGGCCCTCCGCAGCGTTCAGCTCCCCTGGTGTCAGTGTGAGAAAGCCTTTTCTAAACCACTGCAAACAAAACCATGCAAGGGAGGGAAAACAATTAACCATGTGTCAGTGTCCAATATATTTGCATTGTTTAGACAGAGTATTAATCACTGGTAAGACCACAACATGTGGTGTGAATTTGGATTATAACTAATACGTATCAAGTAGAAGGCTATTAGTTACATCTAAGGGCACTATTTGATATTATTATTATTGAGAAAGTGAATGTAATTAATTATATTACAATGTCCTTGCAGGATTCCTGTGGCAATACTGTGCAAAGAGCTGTTTGCTTTTAGTTTCTTTTTGGTTTTGTTCAGGAAAGAGCTAATTCAGGCAAGCAAAAGGCATCAGGAGCCAAGATTCTGTTCCCATTAACGCTCCCGAAGCCCTGAGTGGTACTTGGAGGGGTCAGCAAGGGTCTGCATTTTGTTAAGGGGTTTTAAATCTAGGGTAAACTTTTCATTTGCGTAAAATAGTTGGTCTGCTGAAATGTCACTTCTTCCCTTGGGCGGGGAATTAGCAAAAGGACAGGCTCCATGTGGTCTCCAGAAAGGACTTCTGAGGGAAGGAATTTGATCCCAGATTCAATTAGAGGTGCAATATTTCCACATGTTCCCTCTCTGAAATGTCTCTTACCTATAGAAGAGAAAAGCTTAGGGCACTTCTTTTTTATTTAAAAAGGCAATTGTATTAATTCAGCTGAATTTTGCATTGGAATTGCAATGGCTTTGACAGTTTAGTTCCCTGAAAATTGCAATAAAGGCTTCGTTACGCTACATTTTGTCCCCATTTGTCTTGTATACCATTGCTTTGCCTTTGGCACGATCAAAATAATCTTTAAAAATACTGCCATAAATGGATTGACTTTGACCTTCTGAGTATCTTGTCAATAAAATAAAAATGATAAATGTGTTTCAGAGTGCCACTGGCATAATATTATAGCAGAGTCACAATGTGAAAAGTGACATTTGAAAAATTATGTTATGGGGAGAGGTCTTAGTCAACAGTGCCATATGAATAAGCTCTATTTACAGTGAAAAGAGGTGATTTTGCTAACTGCCAGGTTGTGCAATTCCTGTGAAGTGGCCTCTGCCTCTTACATCATCATTAGCAATTAAAGATTACTGCAGCAAGAAATTAGCTGAGCCTTCTGTTGCTGAGGCGCAGAGCAGGGATCCCCTCCTGTGACCTCTCTGCAGTGCTGACGTGGTGAGAAGGGACCTGGCCTCATCAAGGAATGCCTCAGATAACCAAGAAAAGGCCATTTTTGCTACATGATCAGCTCTTTGGAGACAACCAACTTCTAAAAGAATCACCATGAGGCTTCTTTTTATTAAGTGAGAAGAAAAGACCTGAATATTCTGTAAAAAAGTCAAGAGATGTAAGAAATAAACAGGGCAGGCGAGTAAACAAACACGTCAAGGGGCAGCAGGTTTGATTCAGACTTTGAGATGCACGCGCACAGGCTCTGATGTGTTTGGCTTTATGCCTCAAGTGAGTCTGACCTGTGGCTTCAATATTTGCAAGCCTAACTTGAGCTGATTTCTCAAAACCCTTTACTGTTGTTTTTATACCATTTCTTTTGGTTTTTTTGTCTTTTTAACATTTCTTGCTCTAATCCTTCTCAGCACATATTTAAAAGCATGTGAAGTGCACTTTATTCTTGAGCATCAATTTATATCATGATTAAATCTCTCCTGCGTGTAAACTAAATTAAAACCCCACGTATTTTCAAAGGTCACAAGGCTTTGGAACCTCAAAACACTACTTGATTTCTGAGGAGGAGTGGCTCAGATGTTAATCCCTAAAATTAGGCTGAAATCACGTTAAAAGGTGAAGGGTTTTGGTCCTGATTCAGATGAGATGAAAATCTAGATAACTAAAATTTTTACGTTGCTAAGATTGCGCCTTTATATATTTAATTCTCCATTCGTTTGCCTTGAAAATTAGCCCAATCCTAAAATGAATGGGAACACAGAAGGATACAGGACTTAAGCAGCCGTCAGCGGCGTCCAGTGGAATTAAAGTGAATAATTTATTACTCATTGCCCTTTTGCAGCTGCCGAGTGCTGGCCGGGGGGACACCGCATCCTCCACAACCCCCACAGGAGCACCAGCTTCGACTCCCTGCAGCTGCAGCAGGTGGGCAGCCAGGACCTGGTGTGTGACCACTCCTTGCCCCCAGCATGGTACCGCCTCCTGCTCGGCCAGCGGCCCGCCGAGATGCCCACCAGATGTGTCGAGGTCAGCAGAACCTGGGCCCCCACCCTGGGGAGCTGCAATAAACCCTCCCCATCCCTCTCTCTGTACTCTCCTGGGCTGTCTATCCAGTGGGGATGGGTGGGTGGTAATGGGAAAACCACTCGAATGATAATAATAAAATAATAATAATAATAATATTAACAACAATAACAGCAACAGCAAAACCAACAGCAACAAAAACCACCACCATCAAAACCAGCAATACCACTGTGGTATCCAAGGGCATTAGTCAGAGACCAGGATCCCTATGGAGCAGCCAATATCCAACCAGACTAGGAAATATTCCAACGTAAAACCAGGTGTTTTCCAACTCTACAGAGGTTTTTAGTAATCCGTGTATGTCACCTCAAGCTGTGCATTTTCCAAGCAACTGTATGGCTTTAAGAATGGGTTCTGCAACCTGACTCTTTTCCCACATAAATTAGAATGATTTAGGGATTTCTTTTTCTGATGAAATCAGAAGAGAGAAATCAGAAAAATTAATATTTAAAGCAATCTTTGGGGAAACTGAAGGAAAAGTTAAAGTTGAATCTTTTTTTGCTATTATCATTTCTTGCATTCTTTAGTTTCATAAGTATGCTAATGTCTTTCTGGAGCAAAAAACCCTCCACCACATAAGACTACTCTATAAAAGAGACAAAACAATAATTATCTGGTTTTATGTGTGTTTAATATGTATGACAATAATGTTTAACTTGCAATCATTGTTGCCAGAGCAACTTGAGCCCCTCACTAAAGTCATTGCCACCTCAAATATCCCAACTGCAGGAGGCTAGCATAATTTCAAACATAAAGTTAAAAAAAATTATTCAGAAAATAATAAACTAATTACCATAAATTACTGAAAAGCTGAAATATTCAACCTAGAGTGCCAGGATGTTTGGTATCAGGTTATTCTACTCTAGCTAGAGAACCCTCTCATAATTAGCAAAAATATTTTATATCCATTCAAACTGGACCTGTGAACTCGTCTCAACTGAAGCATATCTTAATAACCTAATGCTTAAGGAAGTATTAAGAGAGTTGTTATTTCTGTAGAATTTCTAATGCTTTGCTTATATAAACCATAAATCTCACTAACGTTAATATATTGGCAGGATTATTATTCAAATTAATTTCATGGCAGGTCATCCTTAAATATCCCAGTGCACTATTAAGTTTTCCAGGTTGCTCTATAAGTACACATACATATTCTATATTATTGTTTAATTTCTCATTATATTTCAGCAATTTTGAGTATGTAGCAATGCTCGACTGCATGAGATTGCTTTCTAACAATACATGCTTTGTTTCTTTTAATCTCTTCTCTGGAGTTTGTCATTCAGGGTTGTGAAGGTATATTCATTAGTTTAGTTTCTTATCTTGTAACATAATTCTTGCCATTGGTTTCTTCATTATCCTCTGAATGACAGTAAATCTCTGCTTTGCCATGCTGATGAAGGATTACATCTGTTAGATGTCACGACTGGAAGAATAAGCTTCTTTTAGATCTTCACCTTCTAAACCTGCCTCTACGTTCTATCTCTTCCACTTAATTAAATCATTGTTTGATTTGGTTTTCCATTTAATTTCAGCAAAACCTCTGGAACAAAATAATTTAAATTAATAACTGCACAGCTTCTACTCCTTAATAAGCAGTTATTATTGGACATTCCAGTCTGGCTGGAGCGAGCTGATTTTAATTTAAAAAGTCAAAGACAAAACCCTGAACAGATAGAAGAGAAAAGAGACCAAATAAAGCCTGACAATACAGCTGCAGAATTAAAAAGTACATTACTCCAGCAGCTTGTAAAATATATGCCTGGTGATATCATGTTGATACTGGCCAGATACAATTAGCTGCTTATCGATGGATGAGATTAACTTCTTAATTCAAAGTGCTGGTAGGTAAGGATTCCTGTCACCCAACAGAGCTCAGGAGGGATTTAAGCCATAATGGAGATTTAGAGGTCCTGCCCAGCTTGGGGGAGAAGTGTGGGAGGACAAATGATCCGTGCTGGAGGACAGGAGGGAGGGCAGCTCCCACAGCCCGACTCCTCCAGACAGCCTCTCAATGCCTGAAAAAACCCTCCACAATAGAAATATGGCCCTCTCTGCATATTGTTTTATAACCATAGAGAGTCTTACATTCAACAGGTCACACAAAGGGGTTGTGAGGGCCCCAGACTGCAACTCTGCCACACCTAAGGGGCACAGCAAACGTTGCAATGAAAAACGAGCAACAGCTCTTAAGGAGCTACTTCTCATCCACTAATTTAATAAAAAAATGAGGGGGAAAAAAGGAGAAAAGACAGAAGAAAAACCCATAAGCTACAAAGGGAAAAAAAAAGACACAAGAAAAACCCAAAAGCTTTTATGTCAGAGAAAGTGAAAATATTAATTGCATTCCTGAACTCGCCATCCCTTGAATCCAACTGCTGTCCATAAACTTATTCCTCCAGTGGCAAAATGTTTTTGATTGAAAGAGCTTTCCAATTTAGGCTGTGCCTGCTGAATTTCTCAGGGAGGGTAACAAATGATCCTGACCTTCCTCCCTCTATTTCTTCCTTGCCTTTCCCCTGTGCTCCCAAAGGAGGCACAGCAATTACTGGATCCTGGACATGCACTCCTGGCCACAGCCACTTTCCCTATCCAAAAATATATTGTAGTAGAAATCCAATAAAAATTTGCAAATTTTGGATCCTTAGGTATTGAGGCTGCTGCTACAGATCATGGTTTGTTCTTCAAGAACTGTCAAATTTTCTGTGAAAGGCAAAAACCTTAAATGAAAAAAAGTATAGAGAAGGTTTTACTGAGATTAAGGCAGTGTACTAAGCAAGAAACAGTGCACAGACATGGCCAGACCATAGTAAAATGACCTTCAGAGGAAGAACAAAAGACGGAAAAATTAAAGCTCAACAGAAACCTATTAAAAATACAGAGAAGCACTTAACAGCCAATATGTATCAATTACAGAAATTCCAGCTTCTGAATTAAAATAATACAGGATATATGCGTACATCTGGATACGTGTACATATGGGCAAGCCCCGTGGGAGGCATAAACACTAAAAAGAAATGTGTGGGAACATCACAAGCTAATGTTATTGAAGGTCTGCTCCACAGGCAGATAAAAGATCAATCTGTGGATTACAGCAGAGCAGTGCACGCTGGTGTCTGTAATACAAATCCAAATGCCACACCACACTCACAGCAAAGCCAGAAATGGGCTGAAAATTCACTTCTTCCTGTGGAGAAGTTCCACTGGCCCCAGGAACTTGTCCTCACCAGCAGCGGAATGTCTTTTTCTGAAGGGAATGTCAGGAAAGGGGAATAATTTCATTTTTGCACATTAACAATATCCAGCAACCCCTTTTTCAGGGACTTCTGGCTTCAGACATGGGGTTTTTAATTTTCTTGTGAGGGCAAGAGGAGGGGCAGACACTGATCTTTTCTTTTTGGTGACAGGGAATGGCCTGAAATTGTGTCAGGGAAAGTTAAGGTTGGATGTTAGAAAAAGGTTCTTGCCCCAGAGGTGGTTGGGCACTGACCAGGCTCTCCAGGTAAGTGGTCACAGCTCCAAGCCTGACAGAGCTGACAAAGTGTTTGAACAACACGCCCAGGCACTTGCAGTGACTCTCGGGGTTGTCCAGTGCAGGGCCAGGATTTGGACTTGGTGATCCTTGTGGGTCCCTTCCAACTCCTCAGATTCTGTGATTTAAATTCCTTTCTCTCCCATGAGCCAGCCCTGTAACTGCAATTTTTTGGCACATGCAATTCTGTAGCAAGATTTTCTACAGGCTACTAATGGATATGAGACTCTGGGAAATGCCCAGTAATACCTGCCTGTGATGGGGTATCAATATTACTTCCAATACCCTTCTTCAGAAATTTCATCCTCTAAATGAGCAAAACCCTCTCCACATCTGTGTATGCTCCAAATTCCTGTACAGCTGTAAATGTGCAGGCAGAAGGACATGTTATGCAGTAAGGGTTGTGTTTTCTCAATAGTTTCATTTTTAGCAATATAAGTTTGCTTTTTTACGTATATACTGGGATCAAACATAGGCTTAAATGCTAATTGTTGGTTTATAAAAGAAGGTCATGTTAAAGTGTGTCAAATCTAACCTACTCATCATGCTTAATTTGTCAGTCCCTGGAGAAGAAGATTTTTTTTTTCCATACTTAGTTTCATTCCCTCCTTCTTAACCTCTTCAAGAACATTTTATACTCGCAATCAAAACACAGTATCTCAGCTGCATGCCGTTAATTTATTATTTTGTTTCAATTTTTATTTTGCTCTGAATCCAGCCCCACTTTGACTTGCAATTGTTCTATGAATTTAGAAGCAAGTGACACTTTCAAGGTATTACTTAATCTGTAATTCTTTCTCGAACACATATGTGAATATTCCAAATCATAATGGTAGGTATGAAGAGCCTTTGTTTTTCTTATTTGTTTTTCAGACACGCAAAAACACTTCTGTAGAAACTAAAATTACAGCCTCTATTTTTCAGAGGCATGTGCTTAAAAGAAAAACAAGACAGGCACCAGTTTAATTGGTACTACAGATATTCCTGAAGTAAACTGATTTCTGTGGAATTTGGCCTCAGACTGAAATAAAAAAAAAAAAAAAACCAGAAAACCCAAAGCCACAAGTTTATTTACTTTAACTAACTACAAAGGAATTATAATAAAAAAAACTAAAGTAAAGTTTTGAGTGAATAACAGATGCAAAATCACAATGCTTTAACTGTCAACCAGCAGCACACCAAAAACCTTCCATTTCCATCCAACTAAAACAATGCATTCCTCACATATGGTGCTACTTATTTTTAACAGCATAATTTCAGCAATACCCAAGTGACAAGAACAATCAAGCTTGATTTCTTTGTGCAGTTATGAAGAACCACATTGTTCAATCAATCAAACTGGTTGCTACTCCAAACTCCAAGCAAATGGAAAGAGACATCATTGGATTAAACAATATTGCCTTGTTCCCTTGTTTTGGCGAAGGGGGAAACTTTATTATTATTATTATTATTTAGGTTTTCTAAATTAGATTATTTAAATTATTATCTGGTGCCTAATTAGTTATCAAAAATATTTAACGAATGCTTACCTGCCACATAGAGGTGTTGCAAAGATTAATTGGGTAAGGTTTATAAAATGCTTTGAAGATTAAAAACACCACTTGATTACTATTGGATAAAGTATGGAAGGATACTAAAGAAGGCTGGGAACAGCCTAAAATCTCCCTTCTGTGTTGGAGAAATTCTCTTTGTGCAAGCTGTGTCACTGGCTGCCTGAACTTGTGGGGTTTGCTCTTCTTAATTCCTCTTCTTCCGTGTGGAAATGCTGCTGACTGGTGGTGTGAGCCTCCCACATCTCCCCAATCCCCTTCGAGCAGCAGCGACTGTGGGTATTGCAGGTAAATGCTCTGACTTAAATGCCAATTGTTTGCTACCTCTCTATTAAATTTTCTGGTTACTCTCCCAAATGACAGCTACAAAACTCAATACAAATTATGCCACAGTGGGGACTTGAAAATTTTGGCTCTTTGAAGCCTCTTCTCCTAGACTGTTTTTCTAAGTTTCTTTGTTGGTTTTTTGTTTTGGTTTGATGGGGTTTTTTTGGGGTTTTTTGGGGTTTTTTTTGGGTTTTTTTGGGTTTTTTTGGGTGTTTTTTGTTTTTTTTTTTTTTTTTTTTG
>WEKY01002942.1:14230-123131 GCA_013390045.1 Picathartes gymnocephalus | reverse complement strand
TTGGTTGTTGTTTTTGTTTTTTGGGTTTTTTTGGTGTTGTTTTGTTTTGTTTTTTGTTGTTGTTGTTGTTTTTGTTTGTTTTGGGTTTTTTTCTGTTCTTATCTCTACTGCTGGTTGAATACATGAATATACATTTGTCCTTGCCCTCCCAGGTCTGTATTTTAATTCACAGAGGCCTCATGCAGCAAATCCTTTTGGCTAGCATGTGGTAACTTGCCTGACTCAGAAGGACCACATGCAGCTCATAGCAGAAAATAAATTCACGTGTGTCATAGAGCTGCCAGGAAAACAGAAATACCTGATTTATACCAAAATCCTTCCTTGGCCAGCCTGTAATGCTGTATTACAGTTTTTTACAATAACTTGCTGTCTCACAGTCTGACTTTTCTTGGGTGCAAAACCCCTCAGAAAGGTTGGTCATTGCTTGCAATTTGCGCACATTACATAACAAACTGTCTCGCTGCGGTGGTTTCAGTGTAAGATTGGCCAGGGCAAATGCAGGAGGTCCCAGTGGGTGTTTATCAGAAAGCTGCACGCTCACGTCAGTGATGCTAATCCACACTTTCTCCAGCACTGAAATGGCTCATGGACTCCTGGTGAGGATAAAAACAAGGGAGAAAATCGCCATCCTCCTTCGCCAGCATTTCAGTTTTTCCTCTCTCTGCTAACAAGGCATCCAGGCCCACTTTTATGTGTAGATCACTTTCTGTCTTTTTTCACAGCCAGAATGCACTGACACCTATTTATCTACATGGCCCCCAGCCCAGCAGAGAGATGGGTGTCTCATGAATGAATTATCTTCCCAGCACTGCTGCAAGGCACTGAAGTGCTGTTACCATCTCAGCCACCTCCACCTCAGGCTGAGAGATAAGAAAGTGAGGTACACAGAGAGTCAGTGATTTGCTATTTGCCCAAGGTCAGGAGCCAGAGAAACTGAGGCACAGTTTCTGGCCAGAGGCAGCCCAGCACTCCCAGTGGAGCAGCACTGACGTGTTGGCACCAGTCACACTGGTAAAGGAAGCATCAGATGGATGCAATAGCTCATTTTAAGCAGCAAAAGTTCTTTTACAGGAAAGTGTAAGAGTACTTTTTCAGTTGGGATGGGTGGCTGTGCTGTGTCTCCTCACCAAACCATTTCCTTCAGGACTCTCTGAGTTTGCACATACGCACTGAAATCCAGTGCTCACTCACCCCTGCTGCTCTGCTCCCCATAACTAATTCTTCCCAGCTTGTGGGGCTCCAAACACCTCCAAGGCAAACTCACTAATACCTGCATTTTAGTGTAATTTCAAAAAGAATGTTCCAGTCCAGCAATCTTTACTCACACATGCAGAGGCACTGAAGTTTGCAGCTTCCTTCAGCAAGAGGAGATTCAAGGTGCAGGTGTCTCACCCAAAAGATGAGTATGAAGCAGAGGCCACTGAGCTCCAGCTTCCATCCTTCTCTCTGTTCCCATGCTGCTTCTCTGGATGTTGTTTTTCCCACTCTTTGGGGTCATTACAAGTGTGTGCTCATAAACATGCTTTGGAAACATTCCTCTTCACACCACATCTCACACTCAGAAGGTCAGAAGTTCACCAGGATGCAACAAATTCCCATCATCTGTGTTTTTCCCAGCACAGAAAACACTCATGTCCCTTAAAGCTGTAAATAAACAAACAGAATAAACCACTTGAAAAAGATACACACGAGGTGGCTTTTAAAGAAAGGAAGGGAAGGGATTGGCCTAAAATTCCACCTAGAAGGATTTTGGTGTTGGTTCCCTCTCCTCCTTTGCTTGCACAATGCTGGAACGCTGCTCCTCCCTGGGGAGATGCTGCACTGTGTGAGCTCCAGTGCCACCTGCCAGACCACCAGGACACCAAACAGGGAGGGCAGGGTCAGCCTCTTTCTCAGCTGCTGCCACTTTTCAGGGAAAAAAAAATAAAAAACCTCTAACAATTTCAGTGGTGTCTCTCTGGAATCCTTGCTTTCAGAAGCCTGGCAATAACTAGCTCGAAATGGAAATCAGATTGTGTCATGTCACATTCTTGTTTTTTTTTCAAATACCCTCCTTTTCCTGGGTGTGCACCCCTTCTCCCCTGCCCCTGCTTTCTGCCTTGAACAGCTCCAGGTCCAACTCAAACTGCAGGAAGGCGCTGGTGTGCGACTTAATAAATTTATCCTTTGACTTTCACCGCTTTCCCTGCTGTCACAAATAACTTTCGATCTTGAAAGTGAAGCAGCAAACCTGGTTCAATAGGAAAAAATGGTGGGTTTTGTTTTTTGTTTTGTTTTTTTCCCCAATGTGATTTATAGCCAAACACTCACACTGGGAGGAATCACTTTCCCCAAGCTGGACTAGTGGAGATGGTTCACTGTCACTGGCTGAAGAAATGCAAAATGACAGCAGCAGTCACGCTCTGCTGAATATGACTGATATCTGAGAGCAAATTATTGTCAGTATTTGGTAATAATTTCGAAACTTTAGCTCAAACATCTCTGCGCTTTGCATATTGGCAAATGCTAGATAATGGTGCAGAAAAATGAGTCACCATTGTAATTGGCTTTGTATATTTAATAAGGCCCTGATTACACCTAATCTCCTCACTGAGGTGCTTAAATTAAAGACAGCTTTAGAGAACCACGTTCCTTTAGTCAGGGGAGAGAGCCTGACAGGTACAGAGGGCAGCTCAGATCTGAGATTCTTGAACATACATCCCTAAGTTGGGAAATGGAAATCAGTCTCTCCCTTAAATGTTGAGTCTTAAATGACTCAACATGCTGTCATTTAAACCATTTAGGACCAGTGCCTTCTGCTTTGGGATTTCCTGTGTTCAGGGAATTTGTTAATAGATAAAAGCCTGAAAGTAAAATTAAAAAAAAAATTTAAAAGTTGAGTCGTGCATATCCTGCACATATGTTTTGTATATCCTTCATATAAATCTCTCTTCAAGAATGAGGGGGAGGTACAGGCCCACAAACATGTCCAGTATGTGCTGGAAAGGCAGGAGCTGCCAGGAGCAGGGCAGCTGTCTTGGAGGCACACGATCTGCTTCCATGCTTTCTTCTTCTTCATACAAACCAACCAAAACCAGAGGAAAATACTTTGGAATCATGTTATTGTCCTCTTTAAGAGTTTTATCTGTGTAAAGTCACCTTTCAAAACTGAGCAAGACATTCTCATCCCCACCTACACAGCCCTTCTCACTCCCCCTCCAAGTTCACCACACTCAGGTTCTTGGGTTTTAGTGATTCTCCACGGGGTCTTACCACACTGTAAACGGTTTCCTTTGTGTGCACCCTCAGATGAACAAATGCGGGACACAAGCTCCAGTGTGGCTGTCACTGAAGTCTGAATCGCTGCCAGCTCCTGGGGAGAGCAAGAGGCTCACGGGCTGTGCTAGCTGGCAGGTCTTTGGGGGCACCAGGGACTGCTGCCTGTTCCGGATCCCCGTCACCGTCAGGAACTGCGGCGCTTTCTTTGTCTATCTCCTGCAGCCCACTCCAGGATGCATGGGCTACTGTGCAGAAGGTGAGGACCAGGAAAGTATTTATCAATAAGATTGCTTATGCCTCTCAGGCTGGGCGTTCAAAGGGCCCGGTGTTGCAATGTACATCTCAGTGACCTTGCGAGTCAAGCGTCACTCCCGCTAAGGCACAGAGCGTGTAGAAAATAAATCAGTGGCAGCCCAAGGTGTTCCTGAAGAATAGCTCCTATTACCAGTGCAAAATGTAATCTGGTGTGTATTACTGAAGCGTTCTTTGCTTGGTTACAGCTCACATGTAACCTTCCCCACTGTCTTTGGCTCCACTTTGGCTTGAAGTTGCAAAGCTACTGAGCAGAGGCATCTCGGCTGTACCGAAGCCCTGTATCCTGGATACTGTCTCTAAGGCCTCTTCTTATCTTTAATAATCCAGTATCCCCCCTCAAAAAAGGTAATTCTGAAACTCTGCAAGGAAAAAAAAAAACCCAACTAAATTGATAAAATCTTTTTCATGACGTTTATATAATTGTTCTCGTCAGAAATAATTTTCAGCCTACTGCGAGACATGTAACCTCTGTTCAGTAGCTAGGAAACAAAGGGAAAGCAGAAAGCAATTGCTCATTCAGTTAAACCTCCTGAACTTTGGAGCATGGCCAGGTGCATATAGATTTCATCAGAAAATATGCTTCTTTCTCAAAATGAAAAAATTACCTTTATACTTTCCTTTCAGTGTTTTTGGACAGAAACACAACACTGAGAAACTCGGGTTATCAGCTTCTTAATTGGGCAAAATCCAAGCTTAAATAAATTTTAAAGAGAAAGATAACTATTTTCTTTATCAATATTTTAATATTCCCACTTGAAGAAGAGGGAGGAAGAAAGGCTCAAAGAATATGAGATTAATTCACTATTCAAAATAAAAAATCCATTAAAACAAATGAAACCAATTCTTACTCAGAAATTACTTTTTAACTGAATAGAGTCATTTTTCAGCTTAAGCTTGTCTTTTTTATAAACTATAAGATTTCCACTACTCTTGTTCAAAGAATTTTTTTGCCAATACATTTTGGGTGAATACTTTTGTACTATTTGATGATTCATACTTGTTCAGTGATGTAAAGTTGCCCGCACTTCTCATAAAAGAAAATTTATCCCTTCCCATCTATCCCAATCTCATTTTCAGTGAGGTCCAGTCCTTCAGAGTCTTTAACTCCTTGTCTTTGGGATGTTTTGCACTGTCATGCATTGAATGGAGAACACCCAAAGCTGAAGGTTTTTTATTGGGGTTTTTTACCTCACTGGCGTAAATTCAGCTGTAAATACTGCACCGCAGGAGGCTCAGCTGGGTCCAGCTGGCATGGTCATGGCTTCGTGTCAGGGAAATTCCCAGGCCCTTCTGCTGGAGGTTCAGGAGCAGGACACCACTCAGCACTTTTGAGCTGCAAAACAAAATGAATTTAAAACTCCTTAACTTGGCAGAAAGGACTCATCTGGGAAAAGCAGTGTTTGTGCTAGCAATTCCATTCACACCCTCCCATGAGCTGGTCACTAACTTTGTCCTTCTGGGATAGTTTCCTACAGACAGTCATGATGTGAGCCACACTTTGAGGCAGCTTCTCCAAGAAATGAAATAGAAAAGGGTATAAACAACTGGTCTTTACTCATGTTCTAAGTAACTTGTTTATTTTTCTTACCTCTTGCTGTTTGCCCTGGACAGATGTTAACGCATTGGTTCTCTGTTCTGTTGGAACAGCTTCATATTTTATTCTCTTGGGCTCCCAGATATTATATTTTCTGCACTCCTCCAAAAAAGTTACTTAATTTATCCTTTCAAAGCATCTGAACCAGCTTCATGTTTTGTTTGAGTCTGGGTCTCTAGAGATGAAAAACATCCCCTTACACTATTATACCTCTTTTTGTTTCTACTTTCTAAGTGAGTTTAACAGGAAGAAAGGTTTCAGACTTCATTACTTGTTGAAGCCTACAGAAAGCAAGCTGTATTTTTAGAGCAATGGCATTATTCTGGGCAGAAGGAGAATATATTGAGCAGACTTAGCCTAGATACATCCCAAAACAGCCTGGAAAGGATTTTCACAGTAAGGAAACCTATTGGCTGGGTGCTTTCTGAGAGTCAGTTTACCTCTGCAACAAAATGATTTCTCATATCTCTTCTGTTCTTATTGCAAAACTTGGATCAAAAGGCCATGCTTCAGGGAAATGCAAAGCTGATGGCCTTTGCCAGAGTAATTAATTTGTATTAATCTGAGTGCTTCATTTCAATAATGTTTCTCTCACTGCAAAATAAAAAAAAAAAAACAAACCCACATAAAAAACCAGCAGGTCAGATGTTATAGCAACAACAAGTAGTCAGTACAGTCAATTAACAATTTTTGCATTTCATGTGAAACACACCTTGCTTGCATGGTTACTAATTAAGTCACAGGAATATAAAAGGTAGTGCTTCTCCCACATTTAATTACACTGACGTGCTTTTGTTAGGTGAATAACTGCAACACCAAAACAGCAATTTGTGCTACATCCCTCTCTTGTTTTCCTCTTCCAGACAAGCTCCCAAGGCTGGCTGTGCAACCGGTGATCACTGCCGAGCTGGTGCGGGGCCGAGTCCACCTGAAGTGCAGCTACGGCGCCCATTCGGCCGGGCCCCCAGCGCAGTACAGGGTGCTCTGGTCCCGGCTCTCCAGCCCTGGCAAGAGGGAGCAGGTTCACCACCAGAGCACCCCGCAGTCGTTCTCCTACGTGGAGATGGACGGCGTGAAGCTCCGCTTGGGAGACACGGTAATGCCACCCCGCCATCAGCAGCACAGGCCACACTGCCACAGGAGACCCAAAACCTTTATTGTGGTTTTATTAGTGCTGCTCCTCGCTCCTTAATGCTTAGAGCTACTGCCCAAAAAAAGACCTGAAACTGTTTCACGACAAGATTATTAAATAACATTAACCCGGCTCAGGACCTGTAACATTTCATTGAATTGCAGTGAGTTCTTGGGAGGTATTTTCCCATATTCTAAAGGCAAATTGAATATTTGCAGTTACATTACACCTTGAATGCTGTGAGGTTTGTGTAAGTGGTGGGTACGTGTGCCTGAGCCAATTTTTGCTTAGTACTTTTTGTAGCTTGCAGCAGTGAGATTTTGCAGCAGAGGCAGGCTCAGCTGCATGAACTCAACTTTTATATCCATAGACCAGAGACACAATAACATCTTTTCACAGAAAAATAAAAATATACATTTTAAAATAGAGGGAGATTTATTTTATGGGTTTTTTTCCACGTTGTTCTGCCTCTGTGAGTCCAATTCCTGGTTCAATAGCATACTGAAAGATAGAGTTCATTACAAAACAATCTTTAAGAAGTATATTTGATGGCTTACACAGCAACAATGATCCACTCTCAACAACAACAACAACAACAAAACAGAAACCAATACAGATGTGAAAAAAATTGACTTGTGTATGAATTCATGGCCTTTTATGGTACAGAAACAAAACTTTAAAAGTTAAATTAGGTTCATAACTTTTATAGGCAGAGGGACATTAGAGATGGTACAGCAAACTGAAAGAATAAACAGGGATAATGTCCTGGTGTTAAAAGGACATTGGAAACAGTCTTGGCGTTTTGAAGCTCTTATCTGAGATCATGGAATCACAGAATACCAGCCCAAACAGAGGGTTCAAGGTTCATCTGGTCTAAATTTTCTTGGCAAAAGCACAGTCTAGACAAGAAAACACAGCACCCTTTCCTGCTGAACCTGAAATATCTGATGTTGGGGAATCCACCACGGCTGAGATTATTCCAATGGATGACTATGCTCATTGTGAAAAAAATTCTTTTTGCGTCTAATCAGATCTTTTTCCCTCATCATTTCCATGTTACTACTTGTAAAAAGGGACCCTCCATCTTCTTTGTATCCACTCTTTAAAAACTGGAATGTGGTGATGAGGTCTCCCCTCAGCAACAAGCCCAGTTCTCTCAGCCTTTCCTCACGTGGCAGCTTCCCAGGGCTGGGCTCATCTCCTGGCCCTTCTCTGGACCCTCTCCAGCCTGCCCACAGGTTTTTGTGTAATGATGACCCAAACTGAACACAGAGTTCCAGATGTGGCCTGAGAAATGCTCAGAGTGAGATAACAATATCTTCAGCCAAGCTCAGAATTGCACTGATGATGCCCTCACATGTTATAATGAGGCAGAAAATTCTGCCAGTTTGAGACAAGTTTGTGCTATGAAGAGATATTCTCATCAATACAATTTCACTTGCAATCACTTCAAATCTAGTTTTAACAATCCTGAGGGATTCAGAGAAAATGTGGTTCTGTTAATATGTAGCATTGCCAAATCGTTATAAGACTATTTTTATTATATTAAGGTTCCAGTAAGCCCTTCTTTGTCCTCTGCTGAAACTACGTGTTTAATTTAGTGGGTTTAGTGAGACTAAAATATTCTCTTCCTTGTTAGATTTCTTTAAAGGTCTTCATAGCCTGTTTGACTAATTATAATTATCCATAAATCATTACAGGTGAAAACCACGCAACAAAGCTTCAGCTGCAACTGAGAATTCAGTTTTACAGAATAAAGATTTTAAAAAAGCGTTTCACTGTGTCTGCCATCCCAGTCTGGGTGTCTAACAGGAGTCAAAAAGGAGAAGACTCTCACCTCTGGTGTAAATCTGAAGAAATTTAGCATTTGTAGGGCTATCCCAGAGGAAAAGTGATGCCACTAAAAGGGGAATCAAACCCTGGGCACCAAACTCCACCACACAGAGTAGATTGGGAACTCTCACCTACCCAAGAAAGATGCAGGGGGAAGAATATTTTCTCAGGCAGCATTAAAGGGAGGCCAGATTCACACTAATAAAAGCTATATAACAGAGGAGACAACAAATCAAAAGCACTTTCCAGTACTTTTCCCCTCCTCCATTCAGAGCCCAGTGGTAGCATCCCCAAGGCTGTCACTGCCAGGGTACATGAGGGGCATTCAAGGCAGAATTTGTCCCCCAGGACAGAGAATTTGCAGCATTTTGAAAACTGCTTGCCTTTTTTGAACCTTTTAAACTCATTATCTCTACCTGCACAATAACCTACATTTGGTTAGACATGTTCATGGCCTGAAATCAGCATTTCTCTGTTCATTTCTTGACAAAAAACTACAGCTAAGCAAGATTTTTCTTTTCTTTACATCATTTTTGGGTGGTTGATGTCAATGCTATTCTTTGTCTGTAAAAAAGTCTCCAGGTAATAGGTCAGTCACATAATGGAATAGCTATTGATATATTTTAATACACAGTCAAACCTTAGAGAAGAGTTGAGATTTACCAGCCAACATTCCTGAACTTATATTGACTAAACAGCCAGTTATTTTTTAATAGCCATCATGTGTCCTTTCTTTCCCCCATCTTTGGGCTCCAATTTTGTTATTTCAGACAGTAATGCTGGCAGCATAATGTTCATGAAACTGCTGCAGTCTTAAATAAATCTATAACATGCCACTATTTCTCTATAAGCTCTGAAAGAAGCCTACTCCATCTGATATGAAAATCCTGGCATTCCTAAGCCTTATTTATGTGACAGTGACAGAGGTCATTTCATTCCTCGAGGCACAGCCATCTATAAATTATAGCAGCACACTGTGAGTAATGAGTTATGCTAAGAAAGAAAGGTGTTTAGAAGAAAACTGTGCAGATTTTGCTCAGCACAGCAATCCAAAAGTTCACACGGCGAGGAGCAATTGTCACCCTACATAAACCATGGTGCTCGTTGTAAAATAAGAATGTTTAAGCAAAACCAGCCTTTCTGAGCTCTGGGATAGAAATGACTGTTTGCATGGCACTCTGCAACATAAGGAGATTATGCCCCAGCCAAAAGATAGAAAATTATAACCTCAATACATAAAATAACTGCTTTTCTCTCACAAGAGAAAAAGCAAGAAATTTCATAGAGTGGTTTGCATTGGAGGAAGCCTTAAAGATCACCCAGTTCCAACCCCTGCATCTTCTGCTAGATTAGGTTGCTCCAAGTCCCATCCAAGCTGGCCTTAAACACCTCCAGTGATAAGACAAGAGATTTTACAGTCCTGTTGTTCTTGGTGCTGAAGAAAGCCAAATCTTGCAGGATTTTTGTCTTATTGCCAGAGCTCCTAAGAGATGTCCCAGTTCAGCTCAGAGGAGAGAAGCAGCTCATACCAGATGATGGATCCACTAGATTTAATGCACTTAGATGGAAAATCCTGGGCATATGGGCTCATAAATGTTCAAGCACATTAAGTCTATACTCATGTAAATACTCAAGCACTTAGAAGGCCATCTTGAGGATTTTCCCCTTCTCCTCTCGCAGAAATAGTAAGGTCTAAGCTTACAGACCTGCAGTCAGCACTGACTCTCAGCATCTCCCCTTTGGGGTCACTCCATGGCCTTGGCTCAGCTCTCACTGACTCAGACTCTGCCACTGCCCAGTTCAGAGGTCTGCACCAACATCTGCACTCCAAAGTGACAAAGTGGCATTTTCCCCTATTTAAGAACTAATCCCCTCCCAACCACTGGACTTGTCAAAATCAACAGCAGGAATAGGAAGACCTGCCTGTTTGTAGGTCACACCTGAGTTTACAATTTCTTCTTCAAACTTCAGGTAGAAAATGAGAAGCATCCCCGCAGCAACAGAACTCTGGGTGAACTTGAACAGAGATTTTAAAGCAGAAAGGGTCAGAGAGTTGATAAGCAGAACTGTGCAGATGATAAAACACCTTGCTACTAGCCTGGGAAAATTCCCTTCCTTAGCAGAATAATGACCTAGAGTCATCTTCCACACACTGCCTGGCCATTTGAGAGCTGGGAAGAGCTGCCTTCTGCCTGTCCAGAGAGCTGCAAAGTGAGAGAGCTGGACTTCCTGCAGTGCCAGGTCACACAGCTGCACCTGCTCCCTCCCTTCCGCAGCCAACAGCCCCTCAGAGGGAGTGATTTGTGTTCTAAAGCTGCGAGGTCTAGTTCATTAATTAAATCAAAGACAGATTCTCCCTGCTTTCCCCTTCCTGCTAACCCTTCTGGAAGGGCTTCGCAGAGACTTTGTTCCTACCCCTTTCTGCAAATACCTACAGCCAGATCATTTTCTCGAGCTAATGAGAACTACTTTGCTTTTCTTCCAGCTTCCCTAGAAATGTCATCCCTCAGTTCTGCTCATCCTTTGCTCTTTTCATCAAGGCTGTAAACCACAGCTCCCTCCCAGCAGAGTGGTGACTCCTGGTTTTTCTAACCCCAGCCCATTAGTGTTTAATGGAGAAGGCAACAGCAGCCCCAGTGCCCTGACAGCCGTGGGGAGACACCTCTCACCTGGCAGTGGTGATTCCCTGCCCAGCCCTCCACCTCCAGCCCAGGAGTGTTACCTGGGGCTGAGCCTTGCAGCCCCAGCCTGCCCTCTGACAGGGTGACACAGCTACAGGAGGGTGGAGCCCACCCCAGAGTTAATAATCACTCCCAGATTAGGCACCTGCACCTTCCAGCAGCACCCAGGTTTGCCTGCCCGGGGAATGGCCAGCAGCAGGTGACCCTAAATGGTTCCTTATGTTGAGAAGGGGGATTCCCACAGCTGCCTTTGTTAACTCAGCCCCTTCTACGAGCTCGGGGGGAGAGGAGACAGGGCAGAGATGGATCTGCTGGCAAACGTCCCCATCCGTGCCCCAGCCTGGACTCCCCACACCACATTCAGAATTAGTTAGGGGTAAAGGTGAGATTGAAGACGTTATTATCACCAAAACAAGGAAAAAGCTTATTTGGAGGAAACTTGAATCCTGAAAGCTATGGGGAAAAATATCCACATTTTAATGTGCAAGTTGTTAGGGAGAAATTTTCTGGAGATGGTGACAGGTCCTAGGATTAAAATATTCTCCCAAATTGTTTCACAGAAATAACTGACCCTCACCAAATTAATGACTGACCTCTGTTTTTAGTTAAAGAAGCCACTCATGGGGCTCATGTCAAAATGGGTACAACTCTGTTTGAGTCCATGGAAGGGGGGACATCTGCTCCAACACACATGAAAGGAGACGCTTCTTAGCTAGAAGAGCCTTTTTTGATAAGAGTTTTGTGCCTAGAAGTAGTTTTCTGCCTTCTGAGAAGTTTTGCCAGCACACAGGGAAAAGGAAATATCCCATGTTGAGAAGCAGTCCAGTCATCCTGTCCAGGGCACCTGTCCCTTTAAAAGAGATGATGAAATAATAGAATTTCAATTTTTTTTAAGAGATCCAATGAGTTTCTGGAAAAATACTTCCCAACTTGTCATGGCCATCAGCATTCTGCTGTCAGTGGTGCTTTTATCTCTTTGCTTTAAAAAGGCTGCATCCTGAGATGGGTGTAGGGGGGAAGAAAAAGAGAGAAAGAAAAAGTTCATTACTGAAGTGGAGAAAAAAGAGTTAGTATTTAGCTGAAGGCAAAAAAAAAAAACCCTCCTTGGAATGACTATCATAATTATGTGACAAACTGTCAACCTGTAGCTCAGTAGCTGATGAACATATCTGCGGATTGTGAAGTGTGCATCCAACAAGGAAGAGGGAATACAAGGGGAGGAAAAATATGAAAGACAGAAATAAAATGTAAATTGTGACGGCTGTCCATACATTTTGAATTTTTAAAGTTTGTGCTAACCTCCAAAAGCACTGAAGACTGACCTGGAGCGGACTGATAATCTGCCGATATCTCGATGTATCATTAAGGAGTAAGTTTTGAGTGTTCGGTGCTTTATCAATAAAATATACCACTAAAATATATATGAGAGCAAGTACAACAAGGCTGGGTTCCGATATTTCCCAGATTATCCCTTTGGGGAAGCTCACCAGGCAGTGCCTGTGTCAGAGCTGGGCACCCCTGTGCCTGTCCCTGCTGCCCCTCACTGCAGCTCCCTCCCTGGCACAAACGCTCCCCAAGCTGTGCTCAGAGGGAATCTCAGCCGGAACGCTTTTGGTTAAAAGGACTGAAGCCAAAAGTGCAAACAGCCCAGTGGGTGTAAACACATCATCTGCAAGGTGGGTGCGTGTGATCTGCCCAGTGAGCTCTGCAAGGGGGTCAGTGCTGTTTATTTTTTGGTAGGGGGAATATGCATTACCTGAACTCTTCCTCTGTTGTCACCGCCTTGTCAGATCCTGATTTTGCAGACTCTCCCTGTGGCAGCTGCAGGAGAAGCTGCAGGAGCATGATCAACACTCACTTTCTGCCTTCCCAGCAGAAGAGCTGTTTTGAAGAATCTGTAAGTTGAACACGAGCCTTTAGGGAAGGATTGGAGATAATAAATATCTAATGATAACAGGGGCTTATTACCTTGAGGAGACAACAGCTTGCTCTCCTTCTGAGGAAAACTGGATAACTGTGAAATATCTGAGGAATTTTAACTGTAATCTCTGTGAGGTGAGATCTGTGTCTGTTTTTCCCCCAGTACACCCAGTATGACTTCAAGGCAACCATCTTGTTAATGTAAAAAATGACACCATTTTCACTGGGCCAAACTGTCTGGAGCTGTCTGCAAAAGAGTGAGAAAAATTGTGAAGGTAAAAACATCCCAAAAGGCACACAAGCCAGGGACTGAGCTGAACTGGAAATAATCCACTTGAAGAGCACAGAAAACACTTGTTTTTCCCCACAGCCCTACAAATGACCCTGTATTGCTGATGGGGAATTTCTACTGTGCACAAATGAGGTAGGAAAGAAGATTCTTCAGTTTGGAGGAAACTCACAACTTGATGGTAATGAGGAGGGATTTTTAGGGTGCTAAAAGAAATATTACAGGATGTTATGCATCTCATGTCCATATGACCACGTGAATCTGGGAATATCCTGGTGTAGAACCTGCTTTGCACCTCATGGTCATGAGGGTCGTGCCTGAGCCAGCAGGTGAGAGCTGCCAGCACCAGCCTGGCCAGTGAGTGATGCTGGAAAAGCTATCCAAAGGTGTTTGTCACAATGGAAAATAAATTGGATTGGTCCAGTTCTTTCTCGTGGGTTACTTGAGGCTTCAAAAAGGCAGCAGCTATAAATATGTCATCTGAGTATCTGGAATTTGATTTAATATGTCACAATCTGTTACTCCATTTCCAAGAAGAAGACTAAAAAAATATTCAGAACTACAGTTTCAGAGTCTATTATCATTTGCTTTAAGGGAAATTTCTGTATTTTAATCTTATAATACTAGAAATGATTTTTGCAATTTGGTTTTTCTGAAACCAATGAAACATTAAGTTGGCAGATGGTGTGCGGGCTCAGCAGAGATAAAAGTTGTGTGGCTGTGCTAGGAATACAACATAAATGTCCTGGTACATTGTGTTTGGGGGAGTATTTTGTTTGGGTGAATTTTCTTTTTTTTTTTTTAGTACTATATAAACCCTGTAGGCACATCTGCATCATCTTTTATACTACAATAAGGGAAAAAAAGGAGCTTCTCTTGTTGCTGACACAGTTTCTGAGACTGGATGACTGTCAAACTAATTTCAATTTTAAAATAAAATGCTTACAAATGTGGTACAGAGAGAAGATACTTGATCCAGTGGGCAGACTGGAGTCTGGGATCCCAAGAGCAAATGTCTGAATTCTGACAGTAACCTCTATGAACAATGTAATTCTCCCTCAGTAAAATGAGTTAAAATCACAAACTGAGGTGTTCAAAAACTGCAGAAGAAAACACATCATAAGCATTCAGTGTTATTAATTGTTGAGACAAAAGCCATATTTCTTTGCTTATTAAATGCATCAAAAATTCTTCCAAATCTCAAAATTTACACATAAATATTCTCAAAGCCTAAATCCCCCAAATATATTTCAGCAGTAGAATGAAAGCTTAAAAACTCTTGAGCAGCAGCAAGATGCATAATTATATGAATGTTATTCAAGAAAATGCTATAGCACATGGTTTTTTTTATTTATTCCAGGTCTTTTGCACTGTCACAGCTTTTAGGAGGGGCACTCCTGAGCAGCAGTCACGGCCTGAGGACAGCCAAGGTTTCTATGCTGGGATTAAGGTAACACCCATGGCCCTGAGTCACTGCCTAGGGAATATCTGAGAATCCTGATGAAGAAACACAAATCCTGATTGCCATAAGCAGTGCTGCTTCGATGATCACTTTGAGAAGATGGCTTTCAGTGTGTCTGTCAAACAGCCTGAAGCACTCAGTGCACCTGTGGGCACGGATGTGCCACAAAGCATGAGCAGAGCTACTCCCAGTGACGGTGCCCCGAACAGCTCTGGGGGGTTTGTGTCATGGGAAGACACACCTACAGACCTGCAAGGATGCATAGCTTTGTTGTAACTAAACCAGAACAAAGGAGGGAAGACATAATATAAATTTTTATCCATCACCTTGCTCTGGTCAGGCATTATAAACCAGAAGTTGCTGAAGATAAATTCACACCCAGTGCAAGGACCAGGTCTAATCCCACTCGAGGATTTGGCTGTCACCCTGGCTGCCCAAGAGATTTTGGGGTCTTCTGAGTGTCATGCCTCCATGAATGGGGTTTGAAAAATCTGGCAGCCCATTCTGAGTGATATCTGAAGAACAGTTTCTGAGGAATTTTTTTGAAATGTCAGAATTTTCCAGAAAATGGAAATTCCCATTTCTGACTAGCCCTGAGTGCGATTTCTGCTCTTTTCCCAGGACAACGGGAAGACAGAAAAGGCACAGCCTGAGCTCTCTCCCAAGGGCAGGGATCTCTAAAGCTGAAATATTTTATGTGCAGGGCAATTCTTCCTGACATAGCAGGGAAGGGGAATTGGTCAAAATTGCAATTATTTTGCACCTGGCGCAGATTACAAACATAGAGTCCATGACCATGAGGTTATGCCAGGCTTTATGCCATGGTATTTCTCCTGCTGCATTGGGATAGGAGCTCCTTTAAACCAGGGATATTAAACATTAATAAATTCTACAGTATTATTCTCAGGCTTAATAAAAGCCTGCTTTGAGGTTTGCAGATGAGAAGCAATTACACCCCACATATGGGAACGGCAAACATTTTCTTAATTGCCAAAAATGTTAAAGTATGTGAACAGCAATTTTACCTTATAAAGTTGAAGATCATTATCGCAAAATTTATTATTATTAAGAAGATTATTATAAAGATTATTATTGTTTTGCAAGCAATTATATATCTTAATAATTGATTAAAACCACTTAAGGCTTCATACATGTCACTGTTGCCTGATTAATCTGTCATCTCTCTTGCCTGTCAAAATTATCTAAAAATTGTTTTCTTATTTCCAGTTTTTACCAGAATCACTAGAAATTGCAGAGGATGGCAAAGAGCATGTTTTAACTGTCCTGAGCACGGTACCCATTGCCTGTCCTGGGCAGGATGATTCCTGTAAAATTACTTTGCAACTAAGTACTGAGGAGTTGGGTAAGAGTTTTACATATTGACACCAAATCAATGTGATTACTTTTCCCAATATTTAAGTTAAAATGAAATCTAATAGAAAATATAATATATAAATAATACCAAAGGGCAGAAGCCATAAAATCAACAAACTAGGCTGTATTTTTATCTGCAAAATAAAACAGCTGATAATATCAGACAGGTTTTTGAGGTGAAAAAAACCCCCAAACCAATAAATGTGACTAGCAGTAACCCGAAGAGTAGTCTGTTGAGATTTATGGATGAAATAACTGTGAGTAGAAGAACTTATTTTAAATTCCAGGAGCGTAAAATTCCATTTTAAGATTTTTGTAGCAGGAATGTTCTTAGGTAGAATAATTTCATTAATTATCAATAAAAAGCTCCCCTGCAGATTTATTATTCTGTAAATGCATAGTGAAGGCTTTTTTCTTTCTTTTGCTGGCTTATAGTTTTTGTCTGACTTAATATAGAAGGAAAAAATCATTCTTGTGCTTATACATTATTCTCTTTCTAAACGTTTGGGATTTTTTATTTATTTATTATTTTATTTACTTGGAAACATTAGCAATGTGACTGAGAAAACTCTTTCCCTTTTATTCAGTAAATGCTGTCTTTAGGTCATTCAGGTGGAATACCCGTCCTGCCTAAGTGGGGTATATAGGTATTTACTTTCCATTTGCACTAAATAAAACACCCCAACCTTTTTCTAACAAGTCTCTGGTTTCTCTTCCATAAATGACTCAATGAGAGAAATGTTTAGAGACAGAATTACAGCTGCAGTTTCTCTACCCACAAAAATCCAGCTCTAAAAAATGTTGGCAAAACCCAGATAGCTCCTGATATTTTTCTCTTTTTAATTCCCCTTTCCTAGCTATCCTCCCCACCAGCCAAGTGCTTAGACAAGAGAAAAAAAAAATTTAAATGATATCCTAACACAATGATCTTAAACTGAGCAGCACCTTATGGTTCCAGCAGCTGTGCTGGCTCTCGTATGTGGAGTACTTTGCATTTCTCCACGGCTCAGTGCTGCTCTGTTCTCCATATTGCTCCTGGCTTGGAGTCTGTGCTGCTCCATCAGGAAAACATCCCCTGAGCTCATGGGAATGGATTTCTTTGGACAGCAAGGTAGAGGAGAGGCTGCCTCACGCTCAGGGGTTGGGGATGTCGGGGCTGGTGTGTGCTGGGACACCCCCATGGACCCCAAGCCTCTCAGACTGCTCTGAGGATCAGAGAGGAGTTATTCCCAGTCAAGGCCATTTGTTTAACTCATGTTTTCTTAGGCATCAGCCAAGGCTTTCAGAACCTCCCTGACACTGAGAGCATGGGCCAGGACCTCTCCAGTGGAGGAGGCTGGGCTCAGCACGTGGGACTGAGACTGACCCCTCACCAAGGTCTCCTCCAGTCCCACAGTGTGCACTTGACTGGAAGAAAGAGAGGATACAAGACTTGCAGAAACAGCTCCATTTTCAAGCTGTCAATGGGCTTGATGTGTTGGTGCCAAGAGGTGCCAGGAGGAAGGCACAACTCATCCAATTAATTCATATTTGAAGGAAGTTGTCATTGAAGTGGAAAATTTCTGTTAGTTTCGATCAACCCATTTCTGCAGCTCAAACTCAACCCAGCTCTAGCCCTTGGTTGCTCCATCCTGAGGCTGTTTCCTCAGCTGACACTCGGCTGTTATCTATTGAGCTATCTAGATGTACTTAAGGCTGAGTATCTGTTGCTGGGTGTCTGCACAACCACGTTTGCTCTGAGCCTTTATTGTCTTTAGGCTCCATTAGTTTATCTGAAGGAACACTGCGGGCTTCAGAAAAATGTGTGCTGGCCACAGTGCTGGAAATTAAAAATAAAAACCATTTTAGCTGCGATTCGTTTATACCGAATAAATTAACTGACAAGCTCCTTGTCTGACTGAATCCATATAACTACACTGTTGTGCTAATTATGTAGGGAATAAGTGATAAGAAAGCTAATTACAAGCACAGAAATATCTCTCCAAGTTCAGACAATATCACGATGAGTGCCAAGGCACAGCAGAGCCACTGGAGTTTGGCTTCTGTTAAGTTTATTGTTACTCTTTTGACAAGATGATTTTCTTTGATTTTAAACTTTTGTTCTGGGTTGTGAGCACAGCTCATGGGGCTGTAATGGCAATAACTATTCCTCTTGGAAACCTCCAATTTAATTGAATCAAGAACCTTGAAAATGAGCCAGGACTTTTCTATAAGATGTGAGGAGAGGCAGCCTTTAAGGATTTGATATGAGAGATAATATGTCATTAATAGTTGTAGATTTTTGTTCAGTTCCCATAGTACTGTACAGGGTTAATTTAAATTTTATTTCATGAGATTTTTCCATAAGGAATAAGACACTGATTATTTGATTGTGTTAGCAATGCTATCTTAAAAAACTTTAATGCCATCTCCATAAATTATTAAGCAATTCTACAAATGGGAAGAATGATATAAAAATCACTTATTTTAATATCACTTATTTAAAAATCACTTATTTAAAAATCACTTATTTTCCTCTCAAATTAATTTTATGGCCACAATTTCTAGCACTTTATTCCTATCTGATGATAATTAGTTGTCCATGACAGAAAACTAAGTATTTATCAAGAAACACTGTAAGTCCTGAAATCAGCAATGAGATTCTGACCGGCTTCAGCAGGACCGCAGTTTCATTTTCTATCAGCCAAAGGATTCATGAAAGGTTGAGTGGCTTCTTGGGAAGCAAATGCACACTGTACACAGTGCAGACCAGATGGCTCAGAACGAAATGCTATTGTAATTCAGTGTGTGTAAGGAAAAACACATCTATTGAAATAAAGATTCCTTTACCTGAGACCTCAGCAGGAAGGGTCAGGACCCGAGAGCAGTGGACACTGCCATTCTGGCTGCATGTAGAGGTCTCTTTAGGAAAGATGTGATGTGCAGTGCCATTGTCATCCTGATTTTGACACCACTCATCATTTCCCTAGCCACCACAGATGCTCACATAGCCAGTATCTCCATAGCTTATTATTTTTCCTCATTTTTTTAGTGAATTTATCTGCACAATAATTCTGTGAAGGATACAAATAAAGCTATCATTGTTTTACAGACTGGGAAGCAAACCACCATAACCTAACTAAGCCAAAAATACAAATACAGACCTGCTGCATTTGCCTTGCTGTTGTGGATCCATAGTTCACCAAAAACTTACTTGAAAACCCTCCCTTTCCACATCAAAGCACCTGTTTTTAAATAGGTAATTTATTTTAAATTAAATAACTGCCAGCAGATACCGCCTTATACTCCAGACAGTGAGTGAGAAATGTTTTCCAGAAACACAGATTCATCTCTTTCTTTGTCATGAGAACTACTTGTCTTCATTCACTGGGCATGGACCCATAAAGATAACACTGTCATCTCAGAAATATTAGCACCTGTGGAAAAATAGACACCACCAATAGAGTTATTAGTAAACTTTGGGAATAAGAAACCAGCACAGTGAAGAGTGCAGAGGGATGCGGGGTTCAGTCCGTCACAACAGTGTCCATGCAAAGCCCACCTGGTTCCAAGGCACGTGTGTCCTGGAATGAGAAGCGTTTGGGCTGAACGGAGCACGGGGTACAGAGGACACTTTGGATAACTCCTGTCAGCCTCTGTGTTCGTGTTCACTGCAGGCAGCCAGGCACCAGGGCCCCCAGACATCGCGCTCTCGGCCTGCCAGCTGGATCTGCTGCCAGAGCCCTGCTCGGGGAGCAGCTGTGCGGCAGCCACGGTGACAGTGACAGCCGTGACCGACTTCACGCAGGACGGGAACCGCGTCAGCCGCATCAGCGCTCGGCCTGTCACTCCGAGGGATGTGCTCTGGAGGGCTTACACACCCAGGGATGTGAAGGTTAGGTCCTGAAATCAGTTGGGAAATGTCTCAAATCTAAATGAGAGGCTTCTTTTTTTTTTCTTCTTTTTTTTTTTTTATTTTTTTCTTTTTTTTCAAAAAAAAATATTAACTTTTAGGGATGGTTGTCATGGTTTGGGGTGGAAGGGACCTTAAATTCCATCCAGTTCCACCCCCTGCCATGGGCAGGGACACCTTCCACTATCCCAGGTTGCTCCAAGCCCCATCCAACCTGGCCTTGGACACTTCCAGGGATGGGGGAGCCACAGCTTCTCTGGGCACCCTGTGCCAGGGCCTCCCCACCCTCACAATAAAGAATTTTTTGCTAATATCTGATCTATCCCTGCCCTCTGTCAGCAGAGTAAAGCAAAATGGTCATTTTATACACCAAGAAAATTAACATGCAATTCCTTGTGCTTTGGCAGATTTAGGTGTGATAGTCAGCACATCAGTAAGGCCAAGAGCTGCAGTACAGAGGTAACCAGGAGTGCTCCTGTCCACTGGAAAAGGGGAGAGGGAGAACATGGCTTAGGGAGCAAGCACCTTCTTGAGAAGGAGGGACGGGGAACACTGAGGTTTTGGAGAACATTTTCTGAAAAAGCAGAGGAAAGGCAGAGCCTCAGAAAGAAGAGTGGAGTAGATTCAGCAGGGCCATGTCCAATATGCGGCTGTGCCATGGACGTTACCAGCACACCGTGGACAACACAGGCGGCTGCTCCATCTCTTCATTTATACCGCTACAAAATGTCCAAAATAAAAATAATAAGCAATCAGGGAGGCAAGCTACACTTCCCTGCAGAAAGCCTGGCCAATGAAATGTGGTGAGCTGCAACCAGGCCTTTGTCTGTGAAGTTGTTTCAGGACCTCAGCTGAGAGGTTTGAGAGCTGTAATCCCACTGCCCCAGAGAATAAACCAGAGCACAGACCTGACTGAGCTAAATTTCTCAGAGCAGGGGCACATCCAAACTGGCATATCTTAAGAAACTGAAAAGGACCCCCCAGTGAAATCCACAATTTCCTTGCCCTAATTTTTGTAGATTTTCTCATGAGAGAATGAGATTAAACTGAACCAAAAGAATTTTTGTTTTCAAAGATAAAATGCCTAGCATGGCTGTATGAACTTTCATCTCCAGAACTGGCTTCTTTTAAACTTTTTAAGATTCTTAAACCAGAAATTACAGCTAATTCAGTGTATTGTGCTCACACACTCATATTTTTCTTGAAATTACAAATGCTTTCATTAAAATATGAAGATGTATCAAGTGTGAAAATGAATTAATCAATTTTAATAATAAATTCCACTTAGTTAAAACTTGATCTATGGAAATATAATCAGCATTACCTTCCCTTCCTCCCATTTTCCTGTTGCTGCTTTGCAGTTAATTAGAGGCCTTAATGTAACATAGTTCTTGCAACATAGCAAGAAAAAGTCCATGTATTAAAATCCACATAATCTTTAGTCCTTCTGACTTGTTCAAATATTTTTTATTTATCTGAAAATTGAAGAGAAATGGTGGGCAGAACACCCTGACACATCTAGACACCTGATAAAGAGGATTTCCTCAGCAAACTACTCTTGCCTTCAACCAGGAATTGTGTTTTCTGCTGATATCATGCATAAAGGGCAAAGCAGGAAGGGCCAAATGGATTTGTTTGTGCTCAGTCTTTTACTTAGGAAGTGTGAGGCTCTGGAGACAATGGGAAAATTCTGAGATACTTCATCTCACACTGTAAATCCAAATAATAAAACTGACCCCAGCTCACAAAGTTGTTCAAAGAAGGGTTCATTTTGTCATTCATCAAGCCCATCACTCTAAAAGTTTGGTGTGCCAGACACAGGTAGGCTTCTAAGAAGTGTCTCTGTGCCAAGGTTAAGGGGCATTTTGAAATACAGACGATGTATTGCTGCAGGTGAGCACTGTTGTCAGGAACTGTGGTTCTGTCTTCACCCTCTAATTCACTTATTTAATTTCACCCCTGTCCCTAAAAGCCAGGTTCTGCTTTGTCACTGAAAGACTGCACAGGGAAATAGCAGCCATCCTTCTTCCCCGCTCCATGGATCCTGGTAGAACTAACTGAGGTGCACCTCTGGACTCCTCATGGGCAAAGAGGGAGCAAAGAATGAACAGCCCTGGCCCAAGAAATCAGTCTGTCAGGATGGGTAATGGAAAGCCGTAACACTCCATCACTCCCACCAGCAGGACTGGGAGCTCTTCATATGGCAAATCACTGCACAACCCAGCCTTGCATTTTTGGGAACTGGACAGAGAGCACTGAGCCATTAAAAAACCCCATCTTGAGCAGACCTGGCAGGGTGGGTCCAGCACTGCCTGAGATTCAGGTGTTACAGCCTCAGAGCCCTACTTCTGGCTTCTGCAGGCACCCCTGCTCCCTGCAGGGTACCAGGGCTCTCACAGCCCCTCTGTGACACAGCGGGTACCCAAGGAATCAAGGGCTGACAGAGATGAAGATTTCTGTAGCTGTAGTAGATCCTTCCCTGTTTCACCCACATACCTAAAACAGTCTGATTTGGAGCCTTGTCATCAATATCTGGTCAATATCTACATCAAATAGATAAATCAGCCATTCAGATGCTGTAACAGGAAAGCTGAGGTCAGATTAAGGGACAGGCAGCTCCTACATGCTAATGTTACTTAATTACAGCATACCTTTTTATCATACTGCAGGCATTAAAATTAGTACACTTTAATGAGCACTCTATTATCCTGATAATTTCAGTGAATGATCTGCTCCTTAGCAAAAACTTTTAATAAAAATCTTCATCTTTTACCAGATAAAGGAAGACATTACATCAGATGTATAGGAACGCTTTGAACTCCCTTATTGCCAATGATTAAACTCTGTTGTTTGAAAGCAAAGCCTATTTTCTCCCCATCCGCAATCATATTTCAAAAGTCAGATTGTAGTTTGTAGTTAACCCATGAATCCTGCCCCCAGTGTTTTGTGAGGAACAGTAATGAAGAAAAACTGCTGTGTAGACTGTATTCATTACACATTTCATTTTAACTAGGTCACAGTTCGAGACCTCCCAACAGGGAACTGCTACTCTTTCACTGATCCACACATTATCACATTTGATGGATGGTGAGTATTTTACTTTGAAATAATTTAGCTCAATTACTGCAGTCATTGGTTTCTAGGTGTGCCATGGATTTGGGTTTATATTAGAATATCAAAAAAGCATAGAACAACTTTGATTACATTGAGGAATGTACTCCTTCAACAACACACGTGGTTTCCTTCCAGCTCCTTTTAACAAGAGGACTAGAAATGGATTAATTTTTGAGAAGCAGTAGGTTTGAATATGAATAATTTTTACAAGATAAAGGTCACATCCCAAAATGTTCTTTAAATAGAACCGTCACTAGTGGCTTTGAGAGGGTGTCTACACCACGTGTCATCGTGTTAGTGACACTCCAGTGCCACCCAAGTGACATATTATGTCACCAGAGCAGCACAGCACACAGGGAGAGCCTGGTCCTTCCCAGGAGTTTAGTAATCACTCTTCAGAAGGATTCTCTTGATTTCTTCTACTTCTAGAGCTGGGTTATGCACAGCTGGAGTTGACAACCATAATTACAACCAAAAAACACCCAAAAGATGGCTCTAATGTAAAAAAAAAAAAAAAAGAAAATTCCAGAAATTATAAGTGTCAAATATTAGAAGAAGAGTGCAAAAACAAAGTTGTACATCCTCCTGTAGTGTCCAAATGTCCTTCTGTATTACCCAGCAATAAGCTACTTAAAGATTTACCGAGCCAAAGTGGTGCCTTTGTATTTGACAGCCTGAACTGTACAGAACTTTTCCTTGTTTAACTCCCCTAATCATTCAGGGATCTATTTATCCCAGCTAATTGACATCACTGAAAGTTTTTAAAATTTTCACCTGGCACGTTTGATCCAGAGCTGAAAATATTTCAGATGACATTACAAGCTTGCCATTCTGCCGTTAACCTCCTGATGGCATAGACAATGGCTTTGGGTGCACAGCACCCACAAGGGCTTGGCAAGTGTCCATTTCTGATATCCTGACGTCCCAATTTCAGTCCAGCATCCTGTGGAGGTGGCATCTGAAATGATGTCAAAGCAGGAGAAATCTGCTGATGAAATGTAAGAAAGGCAGTGGCTCCATGAAAGGTTACACGTCTGCTTCTAACAAAGATTTCACATAAATTGGGCAGTCTGAAATGGGAGATTAACTCTACTCATCCATGGCTTCCCAGTCCCACTTCTGCTTTGCTGAACAGCATTTAAATGTGACTTGTTTCATACAAGTTTGGGTGCTTTTCTTGCTTTGGAAGCTTCATTAGAGCTGCAAAAGGTTCAGAGATATTCCCATGCCTCATGTAGCTGCAATTATTTCAACTCTGGGATATTAAACTAGATCAGAGTATTATTTCAAACCTCTCTATACATTTATATTCTAAAATATCCCCTTTTGATTTAGGGCTGAGAACAGACAGTGATCTGTCAGACTGTTGTGTTTAGGGAGTTATAAATAGCTGAAAAGCACCTCTTGGAATGGGGAGACCCTTCCAGCCATGTAGCATATTTTTACATTGCTTCTGTGGGAAAAAAAAAGGTCTAAAATGAAATAAAGCAATTTTATTTGAATAACTCATTTTTTAATCCTATTGTTGATAGCACACAGAAATGTTTCCAAGCAACTTATGTTCTATTTTAGCACAGGGAGTTTGGAAAAGCCCATCCTCCTGTGTCATTCTGCCTCAGAATCGCAGAGACTCGAAAGATAAAAATCCCAGGATCAGCTTGGCCCCTCAGAAACTGCACCTTTTTCCTTGTGGACAGACATTCTTCACTGCTCTGTCCAGTGCAGCTTTAAATGAGGCACGTTGATGGGACTTCTTCCATCTCAATACCTAGGTTATTTCCCTAAGATGTATGACCTCTTGATATTCCGCCAAGTTCCTTACCCATCATTGCACAGTCCCATTACTCTTACTTATATTCCCATTTATTATTGTAAATAATTTCTCTTTCAATTATTATAATGATTAGGCTACCTTATTACACATCAGTTATGAAAATTCTCTGACTGCCTATCAAAAAAAAAATGTTACCACGTTAGCAAATGATTTTAAAGCTCTGTATTTAAGGAGTGGGGAATGCAATTCCTGCTTCTGTCCTGGTGCAAAACTATATTCTGAAGGCGAAGGCTGACACAGAGGTCTGGAAGTGAAGCATTGCCCTTTTTCCATGGAAGGGAATGTGATGGAAAAATGTGTTTGAAATGAGAACCTTTTTTTGGTTTCAAAATTTAAGTGAAAATCATTACAAAATTAAAATTTAACTTCAATAAAAATATTTGAATAAATTTGGAAAATTGAAAAATGGTATAAAAATCAAAAGACTGGAAGTGTTTTTCTTATTGGCAGTAAAATTTTCTTGCTGAAACGGCCACTTCCAGTGTATTTTTTAACTTCCATTGTGATGTTTCCAATGTTTTTATTCTCACATAGTGAGCTCACATTACATCTGAGGTAGTTAGCTATTCATTAGACAACTGAAATACCCAACTCCCACTCCTTAATAACACTCCCCTTTGCTATGCCTCCTGCTAATATATGTTGGTAGGAATATTTATCTTGTAATCTTTTCATTCTTTTCACCAAAGGCTGTGACTGAAAATCAAAGCAGAATGTGTCATATTTTACAGCATAAGCACAATCAATTTGTGTATATTGGAGCGTAGATGTGAAATAACGTTAATTATACCAGCTAAAATCCAGAGAGAGCACTTCCTTTTATAGCAAAGTACCTTCTAAATTAAACAAATGTGAAAGCCTGGTAAAGCAAAAGTATAGCCCTCATTACTGGTTATGGCACATTATAAATATAAAAGCTTTTCATGCCATAAATTGCAGATTCTTAAATATGAAGTACTAGCTTAAAACTAAATATGCAGAAAATCCTTTTAGGGCAAAGTAAAAAGGGGAATATTTTTTGATTGGGGAACTATATACATCATTTATGTTACTTTGCATTTTACCTTACCAGAAAAAAAAAAAAAGTTAAAAGATTTTTCAGATTTCTCAAACATTTAAAACTAATCCATATTATCCCATCAATATTATCATCAAGGCGTTGACACTATTTGCTGGTTGGCTTTAATGACTTTCATCTTAGGAGCCCAAAGCTAAGTCCTGGGCATGAGTAGCCCTGCCAGGGACTGGGGTTTTGATTGTCTGCAGCCATTTAGTTGTCCCCAGTCATCCAGTGCCTGCTGAATATAACCCAACATCTGCTCTGAGAACAATGTGATGGGATGAACACTCTGAAAGGAGAGAATGTCCTTCAGCATCACCCAGCTCTTGGCAAGGTCAAGCCTACCATGAAACAGTTCTTTGTAGCAAGGAAAGAAGGAGCCTGGATGGTCAAGTCAATAAATCAAGTCATTTGGTGGCAAAGATGTGGTGGGAAATCTTCAGGAATGGCCACAATAAACACTGAATTCGTACAAAGGTGAAGTGCAGCTTGGTGAAGAGGAAGTGCAGGGTGTGAGTTAATTGAACATTACTAGGTAATAGTTGTTTACATATATCTATACCCCCTTCTGTCCCTCTTTCATGATTAACCAACAGAAGTGATTACTATAGAACCTCTCTGTCATAACCAAACACTCAGGAGTGTTTTATAATTATTGGATAAAGAGCATAACTCGAGCCATGACTTGATGCTGGGACGAGAACTCACTTCCCTCCTTGGAAAACAACCCAAGCACACAGAGGGGGAGGGTGGAAACCCCTTTTCAGCCAGTCTGTCCATTGCTGCAGGCTATCAGGGAAGCAGGATGGGGAAGAGCACTGTGGAGTGAAATTTAGACACAGAAAGTGGTGCCTGGTCTACAAGGAACACACAGAATTCCCGCGTGCAAGAGCTGCACTAAGTCTACTTCAGGTGTTCGGTGCTACAGGCAACTCCTCCAATGTTGTCCAAAGAATCATTATGACAATTACAGTTGTATAAAACATCAGAAAAGTTTACCTGACTACATCCAATTATCCATTCAACTGATTTGAAGGTGCCTGAAATCTCTAATTTAGGCACAGTGCAGATTCGTTATGTGCTATGCAATCTATGCCATGACTTAATTGAAGGACTTGGAGTGACTTCCAGGAGGGTTGGATTGGGTCCACTGTCAATGATTATTAAGCAATAAATAGCTCCCCTGACTGCAATGTCGTTTATATGCATATGCAAACACAGCCTTCTTTACCAGACAGAGGTGATTAGCTTGGGTACAGACAATCTGATGCTTTATTTCCCATCAGCCTCCCTAAACATCTCTCCTTCTAAGCTCTTCCTGTAGAAGGAAACTGTGGAAGGTGTTCTCATAAAATATCCTCTCTCTTCTTTCTCCCCCGCAAAGATGTCCAAACGGAACAAGTACTTGATGTTTAAAGAGATTATCTAATTTTTATGTTGTCCTTAGTTCTGATCAATCTTACCAGCAGCACCCATGCAGTGTACTGACAGAATCATTGAAAATCCTATCACTTTATGGACAACCTAAGTTTTTCAAGATGAAAGATAAAGTCAGATGTGTTTTCATTCAGAGAAAAGCAGCCAGAGTTTAAATTTTTACTGTGTTTTAAAGTTATCTATAGCTTTTATTCTGAAGAGCAAAATAATGTATAAATATACATGTGAAAAAGTCACACTTCTCAAGCTATTTGTTCCTCAGCATAAGAAATATTAATGGCCTGAAAAGTTATTGACGTTTGTATGGTACTGCTTAAAAAATAATTCTGTTATTTAGCAGAAGCATTTTATACATTCCTTTTTATGTTTTTTTTGTTGTAGAAAAGAATAAGGCTTATTATTATAAGCTTATAGTTTAGTTTCCATGTTACTTAATTTCATAAAAATCATGTTTAAAACTAATCACAGTGCCTTTAAAGAAAGCAGAATAATCCATTGTTTTTAAAGATGTAAGCTGTCAGCTTATAGAGAGAAAACATCTACAACATATATTAAGTATATGGGTACTGTTTTCTTTTATATAACATATTAGAATAAAATAGTGAGAATAGTTTATGGAGTGAGAGCACAAGGAAAAAGCAGAAGAGGGTCCTGTCACAGGCCTCTGTTTTGAAACCCCAGAGGCTCCAGATGGTTCATGCAGAGGCCAAACTCTTGCAAAGTTACTAAAGTTATCCTGCTCTTGGCCTCACTCAGATGGGGCAGGGATGTTCCTTACAGAAAAGAATGAAAGTCCCAAATTGTTCTGCACGCTGGCTTGTGCTGATTGCCGATCCATTGAGCGTGAATTTGTGCTTGCGGGGAAGTCGTTGAGGGGGAGGAACAAACTTCATTTTAGCAGGCTTTCAGTAGAATCCCAGATTTTCACAGGAAACCTTTACCTAGCCACAGCCAGACGTGCAAAATTTGGAGATTAGTCATAGAAGAGGTTATTTCAGCACTGATTTCCCTTTGAAGAACATCTTACTCTAAAAGCATCCGGTTAGAACCAAAACACATTTATTAAGACCCGGAGGCAGGAACTTCTTCCCATTTGCTTTATATCAAATGTTTATCCTTTCTATCCATGCCCATGGCCACAGCAGAGGCTGGGACACAATTCCCACTTTTCACAGGAATTCTTAGGCACTTCCAGCTGACAACTGTGGTGGCGTTCCCTTGGATACAGAGCCACAGAATCTCTTCCCCATGTGTGGATTGTACCCTCCTCCAAGGCCAGCCACCACACTGCTCTAATTATAGGGCGCTGCTCTACGAGTACCAACAAACACCCAACCCACGGGGATGCGGAGGGTCTCTAACCCTGTCTGGTTTTGTTGCTTTGTGGCTGTCCAGGCGCTATGACAGCTACAAAATTGGGACATTCCTGCTGTGCCGCAGCGAGTCGCGGGCGTTCGAGGTGCACGTCCGGCAGTGGGACTGCGGTGGCCACCGCTTCGCCACCGCCTGCAATTGTGGCATAGCTGCACGAGAAGGGGGTGACACCGTGGTGCTGGACACCTGCAATGGCCACTTCCAGGGCAGCCGGCCCCAGCTGACCATCAAAAGCACCGAGGCATCGCCACGAGTCAAAATCCTGAAGTCTTATGGAGGCAGGAAAATAACAGTACGTGCGTGGATGGTTGAGCGCTCTTGTGGTGGTTGTGCTTTGGAAACGTGTGTTTAATATTACTGAATTATTAATGAAGCTGCTAAGAAAATATCTGAAGCCATCAGAGCGCCTGCAGCCAAATGTACCGCAAAACGGGAGGCAGGGAAGTAGCTGGTTAAAGTGTTGGTTTAACAAACTGTAAAACAAAACAAAACAAATACCTCTGGAAATTTTGGAGACACAGCAGAGCTCTGATCACGCTACTTACTCTCTGCAGCACGGCTGCCCACTCCCTGTTTGCTTGTGCCAGGCACTACCCAACCACATCCCATAAAGCAAATTTCTTTGCAGAGCTCAAGATATAAATAAATATTCAAGGAAAGATCGCAGGTAGCAGGATAATGGAGTTTTAGAGTGGAGCAGTAAGACACTATTAGTCAGACCCAGAGAGACCCCAAAAGCTATGAAAATGGGCTGTAAATGTGCAACATTTGGTGTAATGTAAAGCATTTGCCTAAAAAATATATGGCCACAACTTACTTTGCATAAGTATCACTTATCCACACTAATCCACTGAAATCACTGGAAAAATAAGAGCAGGCTGCACCAGGGGTTTTGCTAAGGAGAAGAGCTGCAAATTATGGCCAAGAAGATAATTTTATCCTAGAGTTGTATCATCAAGATTTATTGCCATGAAATATTTTGGATGAAGATCAGTCCACAGCAGAGCCAGAATGATGCAGGAAATGCCTGTGTTTGGCTCTCCTTGTGATCTCACTTGGAACAGATCTCAGGAAGGTAGTAATTGAAAGTCTGTTAATTATAGAATAGAGAAAAAGCAGGAGTCTAGCTGTCATTTCATTTTGCAACTGAATGCAATATAATTACTGTTTTATTACTAGGAAAATCTTTGGGAGGAATCCCTATTCTCATTTACATCTGAGGTGAGACTTGGGGGAACAAATCAGGGCAGACTGGGAACACAATATGAATCCTGCTGTGATCTGAGCGGGAATCCATAGAATCTGTGCATCAGTGAATAAGATCCCTGAGCACACCACCGAGTATGGTGCATCCCAATTCTCCCAGCACTTGTCCATCATTATCCTCATGCAGCTCAGGAGCTGGCTCCCACTGGCTCCCACAACTTTCAAGGGGGATTGGAATGGGTTTAGGTCATGCAAATTGGCAGGTTCCAACAGCCAGTCACTAAATAACTCTGCAAACTGAGGTCTCAGAAAAGCCTCTTTCAAGCCTCAATTAGCAGCATTAAATCCAGGTGGGATGCATTGCCCAGGGCAGCAGGAAAGGAAAGGGTTAGAGCCCTCCAAAGTCCTGAAATAAATCCACACCTGGAAATATTAATCTGGACAGCACAGAAGAGTGAACAGCTCAGGCAGTTCTGACTGCAAGGGTTTTACACATAACCCTCTAGAAAAATCCTGAAGTAATGGGGAACTAAAACGGACAGAATTATAATTTAGTGAAGCCAATATGTAAACTCTGGATTTAAGAACACGAATAAAAACATGAGGTTGTTACTCCTTCACAGACGTGAGTAGATTTGATGGGGAGGAACTTCAAAGGGACCAGAAAATCCCCACCCTAAATAAATAAAAACAAAGGACATTATTTGGATGAATTATATTTAGGCAGGGGCCATTTAAAAAAGGAAAATAATTATTTTTAAATTATTATAATGAGATGTTTGTGACTCTTTAATGTACTTTATAAGATCAACTGAAAATATTTAATTTTGCATAAAATAAAGTATTAAGGCTACTTATCAGGATAGTATGTTCCTGCTCCCTTTCTTGGCCCAGATAATTTTCAAATCATTTTCTTTTTACCTGTAAAAATAAAGCAAACAAAACAAAAAAATTCAGTGGAACAGATATTTTCTTTTTGCTTTTTCTTTTCTTTTTATTATTTGATTAGTAAACCAATCTGAAAAATCCATTATCCACACAGTTACTTCCTGTTTTGAATCCTGCCAGGTTTTTTTCTTTTAAAGGTCAGTGTAAGCTTACCAGTAGTCCTTTAATGAGAAAATTGCTTTATCCACTTTAAAACACAATCATTTTCTGGATAATCCGGCCTTGGAAAATGAAATGATTGTTCATAAGGAAGAAAGCTGTTTTTCAGCAGTTTAAATCTTGGCATTTTATCTAAAAGAAATTATTATTATAAAATTCTTATTATAAAAGACACAAGGGTGGCCTTATTGTCATGGAAGTTCCTTCAAAAATTAGCTGGTAACTTACCACTGGGAAAACTTCAATAGATGCAATTATTAATTTAAGAAAGTACTCATGCAGTTATATATTTATGTAATGCTATCAGATATTAATGCCATGGAATCTGAAAGCAAGCTAAATAATAGCACAAATAAATATTTATAGCGTTTCTAAGTGATCTTAAATTACCTCTGCCATGGCTAACGTCCTGCTTTGATATTTTTGTTTATGGAAAGAGACGGGTTTTTATTGCATAAAAAGCTTGGTAAGATCTTCAATACACTGGTTTTTTTGTTTGTTCTGGTTTTTTTTCCTGTCTCTTCAGATCCTGTTCCCCTCGGGAGCATTTGTTCGAGCAGACCTGAGCGAGTGGGGAATGGGTGTGACAGTGAGGGCACCGGGCAGGGACTTCAACAGCACCCGCGGCTTGTGTGGCCTCTTTGATGGGGTGGCTCACAATGACCTCAGCAACGTGCCCGAGGAAGACTTCATGGAGGAGTGGAGGTACAGAGCCAGAGATCTCACCCAAGAGATGCTCTTAGCAGTGTTTAAAATGGTCTTGATGGGTTTATTTCATTACAGACTCCCCTAACGACCTGACAGAGAGATCTGCTTAACCTGAGGGAGAAGCCTGGTGACCCATCTCCATCCCAGCAGCACAGGGGTTCAATTTTCGGTCAGCACAAAACACATCAGCAGCTACCAAGAGAGAAGTTTTTTATTCACAAGTGATGTCATGTTAACAGCTGTGTTAAGATCCCTCTCAGCTGTTAAAAAGAAAATGCAGTTCTCACCCACACTTGAAAATGCAGATAGCTGACAACAGGGATTAATTAAGGGTTTCATATTTTCCTTGTTCTTTTATTCCTGAACACTAATTACAATATGTGAGTATAGATTAAATGTTACATTTTGACAAAGTGTGGTAATATATATACCATGCTAAAACTTAATATCAACTCTACTAAAGATGACAGTGAGCTCTGAAAACTTGTACTTTTTGGGACAGATGGTCTGAAAACAGAGCCAGGAGTCTGACTCCCTGACATCTCCCTGTCACAGTCCCTGTCCCTATCCCTGCTCCTGTCTCTATCCTTCTCCCACATTTTAATTCCTGTTGCTGAATTTCAAACATGCCTAATAGGTGTTCCTGAAACCAAAATGGGTTTTCTTGTGTAGACTGGTGTTTGAAATAAGGAAAAAAAAGCCAAAACACTGTAGCAGACCACTTAGTCTGTACATGGCAGCTCAGCACAACCCTATAGGAACAGTGAATTTTTAGACCTCTTTCACTTCAGAAAATAAACAAACGCCTCTGCCATATTCTAGTTCTATTCAGTGGGCCTAAGTAATGGCTACCTAATGTCTATTTTGGCCTGTCATTATAAATTTTACTATTTAGAATTCAACAGCCGTCATTAACATCCTAATGACGTGGTAATCAGTCAGAGGTTGCTTCTGGGAAGGCAGATGGAGAAATAGCTTGGTGCAAGAACCAACCAATAGCTCACCACCCAAAATGAAGGGCTAAAAAAGTCCTTAGGAGAACTTGCTCAAAGCAGTTTTGTTGAAAGAGCTGAAGCCAAAGTGCAGTGCAAAGGAATTTACTTATAAAACACTGAGGAGTTTTCTAGGGCTACCTGATGGAGATACTTCAGGGAAGGCAGAAGCTCCTGCTAAGTGAGAAGGGCAAGAGGGGTGTTGAATTTCATTTTGCAGTACTCCCGAGGATGGATTCTCAAGGACCCCTCAGAACCTGGTTAAAAAACCAAGCCACTAGAGAAACTGAGGTCACCTCCAGAGGAGACTGGATCTTTCTCTGCTCCTCTCACGGAGAAACGGCCCAGTAAAAAACAAAAGCTAGAGGGTGATTTTTATGCTGCTGTTTTTAATTTCACTTTAAATTACGCTGAAGGCGTGCTAGGTTTTCTCCAGCACCTGAAGCTAGTCTGAGTGCCCACCATCTGGCAGTTCAGAGCTTTCCCTGGCTCTCACCTCTCTCAAGCAGCTGCAGGGCTCTGCACGCACACATCAGTTTTACACACCAGCTTTCCAACACAACTTTTAAACAATGAAACAACATCAGATCTTCCCAGCCATTAAACAGCAACTAGAGAAGAGATGAATTTTAAAACATGTGATTTAAATGGGTGGAGTAAAATTTTCACAGCATTTAAAAATATAGCAAGGAATCACGAGAAATGCTGTTAAATTTAGGACATTTTCTCTATAATAGCATCCAACTCAGTTTGAAAAAACTTTTCTTTAGTTCTTCCTGGACTATAGTGGGTGGCTCGAGGAATGACAGCCTGGTCATCTCATGTAGGGCACAGAGGGCACATCTAGCTCACTGAGGAGCTGTTGGTATGTGCATGGCTGTGGGGAAGGATGGGGTTTCCATTCTTTCCACACTGTACACCCCTGTTCTGTTGACAGGGGCTGACCAAAAGAAGGTATTTGGTTTCATGTAGGATTAACAGAAGATTTTGTTTCAGTAAGATATCAGGGCAAAAGAGTTTCATTTTACAGAAATTTTCATGGGTGTGTTAAGTTTCTGTCCTGATTCTGGACCTGTTAATGTGGTTGAATTAATTTTTAATTAAATAAATTATATTTACCCTACCCTCTGCTTTATGTAGTACTATATCAAAGGAAGAGCTACTTCTGCTGCCTTAGTCCAGGTTTAAACTTGTGGATGAGTCAGAGAAGCTTCAGGGGCACGTAACCCCTCTATTAGAGCCAGAGGAATGGAGCATGAAGGACACTCATCCAGACACTAAAATGTGTTCTCCTAAGGACAACTCTCTCAATCATCAAAAACGTTTTATTTTCCTAGACTATAGGAAAGTGCAGAACAGCGTGTGCATTTCCATGAGCATGAAAACCATCCTTTTGTCTCATACTGTACCCTGCTGAGCCCACACTTTGGGCAAAACCGTTCCATAAATGTTTGTGCTCATGTTTCAGGAGGAGAAATATGTTCATTTTGCCAGTGTCACTGACATGTTCTATTTAAAAGTTATGATTGTGTCAATGATCAAAACAGTAATATCAGATATGCCATTTTAAATGTATTTTTAAAAAATTGGATAAAGGCAATTACAGTTTCAAACAACAGTATGTGGTGTTAGGCTCCAATATGTTGGCAAATGCTTTCACTTTCCTGAAACCCCAGAATTCTGGATGTAAGACAAAAGTAATGCCAAAATAATTTAAAATTTTGGTGCTATTTCAAATTTGTCTGGTAATGACATGCTGCCAAATATTGGGACAAGAAACGTATCCATTTCCATGAAGCTGTAGGATTCCTCTTGTGCTGTACAAATAAGATCAATAGGAGATATGAGATTTCTGAAGAAATTTGAATCATGGTTGTTTATTCAAACTGAACTCTCTAGAAGTTCATCCATTATATGATAGCCTAGCCCTATGATCAATGGAAAACTGCTTTGTGTTGAAAGAAATATCAAAGAAAACTCCAGTAGAAGAATGCAAAAAAGAGAAGTATGCAAAAAAAAAAAAAAAAAGAAGACATTTAAATGAAATAGTTATCAATCTACAGCTTAGAAGAAACTATTGTAAGGAGAGAACAGGCACACAGATAAAGATGATTTTCATAATATAGGATTAAAACAAATATGAATTATTCTCCAAGAGTTATCTGGGTCACCCAGAGACAAATCCAAGGCCTTATTTCATGTGTAATTCACAAAGGAGTAACCTGCACCTCAGAGAAAGTTCTCCAAAGAGAAGTCAAGCAGTTAGGCAACATTCCAGCAAACCACTTAAACATCTGGTACCAAAAAGTCTCCAGGAAGTGCTAGAAAACACACAGGACAACTCAAGAAGGGCAATGCAAAAGTGACTAAAGAAAGCAGAGATTAAACTTAAGCGTTTTCTTAAGATTGGGAATTTATGCTTACCCCAGCCTCAGGGAAAGAAAGTTTTCTTGTATGATAGACTAATTTGTTGAAAGTTTTTTCCCTCTAATCCCTTCCTATTTTTAAATCAGAATTCCTCCAGGAAAGAGTTTATTTGACAAGACTCCAGCACCCTCTGAGAGGAAGCAAAGGAAAAGTTTCTGCACGTGCCAGATGGAGAGCACCAAGCACATGTCTGTGGTAAACACAAAAAATGCCTTTCCAACTCCTTCCCCTCAGCCCTCTGGGTGCCATGATGACCATGTGGATCATAGCTCTGCAATCCCATATCTGGATGTTACATCTGAGTTTGTCACTCACGCAGAAACAGAGTCAACTTTGAGAAAAGACAGGAAACCACCAACCAAGACTTTTGGTCAAAGATATTTTTCTAAGTCAGTCCTAAAGCGAAGAAGCCCCGAGGCCCGGCTACAGCCCCTCACACACAATATTTCCATTAATAGAAACAGTTCCATTGACTCTACCAAACCAACAGGAGACCTAAGGAAAGCAAAAAGGCAAGACAAGTATTATGAATACTCATCCTTGCACCCACTGCGTGGCCCAGCCCAGAGAGACTCAGAGAGCTTTGCATATTTTTTCCCCGAGGACTATTTTGAAGGGGTTCGGATGAAATTGCCACTGTCATGGCCCACTCCCAGTGGCCTGACCGCCACCAAAGCTCGGGAGATTTGCCACCAAATTCTTGCAAATTCCACCATTGGCTTGGTGTGTAAAGGCCTCCTGGGAAAACACCTGGACGAGGCAATCAGTATTTGCCTTTTGGACCTGCAGCTCAAAGATGATGTGGCTTGGGCGAGGGCACTGATAGCCCTTTTGGAAAATGAGTGTGAAAGGAGAGTGCTGGGAAACAGAAAAGGAGCGTTCCCTGTTGGAAGCCAGCCATCTGCTGCCCGGGAGGAAATCCTCACTGCTCTCCAGTGCCCCGCGCTCTGTGACGGCCACGGGCACTGCACAGAGCTGGGCTGCCACTGCCCTGAAGGCCACAGCTCCTACGACTGCAGCACTGCCAAACGTGAGTAAAGCATTCTTTCCATATTGGAATTATTAGCTAGAACATCTGCACGGAGTTGTTTGCTCTTCAAGCAGTGCTACCAGTGAGGTATTTGATGAATTAGTAATCAGGTTTTGACCTTGAAGAGCCGATCAAAATATCTGGTTGGCTGGTCCTTCACTTTTTTGCCTCAGTAACTTTTTAAAAATGGATTTTACAAGCCCCTTAGCAAATTGGTTTTGCAGAAGTGATTTTCTTTACATCTGATCTATCACTGGCATGCTGACAAGCAGGCCTCTCACAGAAAAAAGAGGAGCATCCTGCTCACCTTGTGGTCAATATTCATGTAAGCAGTGTAGAGATAGTTCTCTCCTTTTTTTTTTCCTGGTCAACAGAGAATAAAGTTTGAACATTAATTTCAAACACGATACTTGTAACAAAAAAAAATTAAAAGTGACAATATGAACAAGTAACCCTGCCAAACCCATCAAATAGCTACAGGACATACTTGAACCTGCAGACCTGATTCTGCAAATATTCATGAATTATATTTAGACAGAAGACTGTCCTACTGGGTTTGCTTCTTCTTTACAGCTCAGCCTCTCAAAGGACGATTCCATGTCCAATGTGAGTGCTGAGAGTGCTCTAAACTAAGCACAGGCAGAAATGTTAGTGGTGATTTCAGAATGTGAACTCTGCCTCAGCAAACCACACAAGCTCATGGTTGAAGTGACAATGAGATACCTCAGGCTCAGCCACACAGCTGAGTTCCTGCAGCTTCAGGAGCCACAGTGTTTCAGCTAAACTGGAATGACAAGGTGTGCTCTCTTAACCAATCACAAACGTGGGGAAAAGCCTTTTTCTGCCGTGCATAGGTTGGTCTGTACTTAGGACAGGTAAAGCTCACATCCAGGGTCAGTCACCGTGGCTTAGCTGGGACACCCAAATCTCCAGCCAGCCCCAGGAGCCCAGTGGCACATCTGATACCCCAATGCATTTATTATCAGGGATGGGGTCACCCACGTTCTTCACACTAAACTTGACTTCAGTGCATGGGTTTAAAGCAGTTAAAATATATCCTCACATTTGTTTTTTTGTTAATGGCAGGCTAAAATTTGCAGAGTAAGTTCCCAAATATGGAGGAATTAATTCTCTTTCACACAGAGAATAACTGACATCAGGGACTGAAAAATGAGTTGAGCAGTTCTGAAGAAATTGTCCAACACAAAACTCAATATTTAACTTCATTTCTCTGTGATACAGAGGGGTTAGGGGGCCTGCTCAGGGTAAATTTTAAAATTTTATTTTACTATGGCTGAAATCTTTCAGATTAGAGGAAAATAGCTTCAATATGACCTTTCAAGTAAAAGCTAATGGCACCTTCTCTTCTTGCTGTGACATCAGATACAAACAAGGACAGAGTACAGAGCAGAGCCTGAGATTGCACAGGGAGGTGAGAATGGGAAAACAAACACACATCAGCTGTGGCAAACACCCCCTAAGTCACTGCCTTCCTCTGCCCTGACTGCTTTGTCTGTCTCTGCAGCCTTTGCATTTGTACACCCCCAAGGCTCAGCTGGACAGGGTGCTGGGCCACCTTGTCTAGACAATGCTTTTTCCTGAGTTAGAGAAAAATTGAGAATAAAAAACCCAGAAAAATTAAAACCAAGGTAACAACTGGCCTGCTTAAATTTCAGGATATTCTCCCTTGTCTTTGGTGTAAATGCGGAGAAGTTAGGAGAAAACTTCATACAATAAATTCATTTCAACATTAACTATGGAGAGGAAAAAGCACTGCCAGAGTCTACAGTGAATCAATGGAATGAATTGCATGAGGTCCATTATTAAAGACTATTTATGAATTAATTTATTAGTGATTTAGAATATTTTTCTATATATACAAAATTGGAGAAGCTGTTTATATATATATATATATATAAAAAAACAGCTGATCTTGTGAATGCAATGTAAAGCTTATCTATACTTACAGCCAGAGATCAGATCCCCTACAAGGAGAAATAAAATCATAAAATCTTAATTCTGGCATGCCAATCACCCTGACATTATAATACTTAGAAAAGGTCATCTAGATAATTTGGTACAGTCAATCAAGGCAAGCCTCCATGTGAGCTTCACCTTTAGCTGTTCTTGATTTTTGGATTTCATTCACAATATATTTAAAGATATTTGCTTGTTTTCACATGTCACAGGCAGAAATGTTCTAAATAGACAGCACAGAACCATTTAGATTGGAAAGGACCTGGGAGATCAGGGAACTCAACCCTTAAGCAGCACTGCCATCTTCACCACCAAACCATGTCCCCAAGTGTCACATCCAGGTGGTTTTTTGAACACTGACAGGCATGGTGTCTCCACCACCTCCCTGGGCTGCCTGTTCCAATGCTAGACCACCTTTATATCCTTTATATCCCTAATGTCCAATTTAAACATGTCTTGGCGATGATGGCAACAAGATCCTCTTGTGCTGTTGCTTTTTACTTGGGAGAAGAGACCAATTCCCACCTGGGTACAACCTCCTTTCAGGAAGGGCAGAGACCAACCAAGTCCCCCCTGAGCCTCCTTTTCTCCAGGCTAACCAGCCCCAGGGCTGCTGCCCTACATATCCTGAGGTACATGTGTGCTGGGACACCTCTTTCCAGGGAAGAGCACAAGGAAAAGCACAGCAGCACCCCAGAGCAGCAAAGAACCTCCCAAATGTCACTTCAAAGGACTGGATGCGCTCAGAGCCGAGGTCCTGCTGACGTCACTAAAGCCAGGATTTCACACCAGAAAAGGTTATTGGAGATGAAGAATTAAGATCACTCTCAGAAATAAAGCTGCGTGCTCCAAGCAGAACAGCTTGAGCCCCGTCACTGGGAGCTCAGGAGTCCTGGCCTGGCTGGCAGAGCACAGGAAATCAGCCCTGTGCAAGCACAGGCAGGATAAGCCCTGGGCTTTGTGACTAATAAGTCGAGGTTCTGTAGGAAGGGAAAGAAAGGAGGGGAAATTTAGGATGTAATTAGTTTCCTGTAGGACATATAAAAGTGCTGCCTCTTTCTTTTCAAAAAGTCATGATCGAAGAAACAGGAGAATATATATTGATCTCTGAAATGCTGAGTTTTAAGTGCACAAGTTACTTTCCTGGAGAATCTACATGAGTAATGAAGGAGAAGGCAACTCCTTTTACTGGCTATATCTTTTCCCATCAGTTCCAAACCAAATCTCCATCTAATTTTCTCAGGTTGGAATTATAGATGTGAATTAAAACTCCCCCAGGATCAAGGAGGACATCAACATAACTCAAATATCTTTTCCAAGGTCACCCAACCTCAGCTATGCTGCCAATACACAGCAACATACTCTGCCACTGATTTTGGCCAGCAAACACACAGGAAAAGATGGCCCTGCAGTATTTTTAGGAATGAGAATACAGGCCATAATATATTTGGAGGGATTTTAAATGAAAACACAAATAAAGAGAGAAGATGGGAAGCGTGGCTTGCAGACAGGCTTACTCCTCTGCTCTGCCTGACTCCAGCAGGAGCAGTCCAGGTGGCCAGAGCTATAATTATCCTCACACGAAAATCGCTATTTGGAGTTGAAAGGCACCTCTGAAATTTGGCAGTGCTCCAGAAGCTTAGAATTTCTTAATGTTGCTTAACATTTCATAACCCCCACTCCCCCCAACACCTGTATAAGGTGCTTAAAATGTCATTACCACCTGTAATTAAAGGCAGAATCCAATTACAGCAGATAGCAAATCAGGTTGGTGCTTACCATTTGTATATATTGACCGTGTTGCTTATAAAAAAAATTGGAACTAGTAAAGCACACATAGAGAAATGTAATATGCAGATTGTATGAAGCTCTAAAGAGCAATTACAAGACAAAAGGTAATGAGGAATAATAAGGACAAATTAGTTTCGGTGAAGTAATGACACTTGAAGTTTAAATTTCTGTGTGGAAAGTTCTGGGGAGAAAAGAAATTAACCAGTAAAGAAGTCAAAAAGAGTGAAAAATGATGGTGAGAAGGTGAGAAGGGACAGCTCACCTACCACACTTACAGAGATCCCATTTTTGTATCAATACATTTCATTGGTGTCATTAAGAGGGGCTGTGAACCCAACTGCATTTTCAGAGCTGTGAACCACAACCACACAGGTCCCTCAGACCCATCTGCCACAGCAGCTACACCAATTACACCCTGTTGATTTTAGAGTGGTTATACAGACCTTTCTGAATTCAGCAGTCTGCTTTGGGTCTTGTTTATGTGCTGTAATTCAATAATGTGAATTAAAGCACGCAATATGAAAAAAATATATATATATAATGAGCAAAAGTATAAGGTCAGCTATTACAGTTCCTCAGGCTGGGTCTTCCAATGGAAAATGTCTCTCCTCCTTGGAAGAATAAGCTCAGAGTTTTGATCAGACCAGGAATGCAAAGTCAGGTACAAATTATAGAAATCTCACTGTTTGTGTAATTGTGCTTTATTTTTAATCTTAATTCTCATTTTCAAACACAAAACTCGAGGAAGACATTTAAAGAAAATACTTAAATTTTTTAGGGTGCCCAAGTGAAAGGGGACAGAGTATTTCAAATCTACATCAAATTCCAATCTGCTTTGGAGACTTTCTATGGGAACAAACTCACTGAAATAAATACTTCTCTCCCATCATTCAGTGGTCTTTAAATTCCAGATCATAATGATTATGTGAGGGCTGTTAGGAAGTCAAGTAAATGAATTCTTTTTGGCATTTCCAATATGTGTTTTGCTGATGTGGTGCAGAGGGAGCCATCAGGGTGTATTGGCTCAAAAGGTGCTCTCCTTGCATTAATTAGACTATACAAAATAAAAAATGCATATTAGACTTTTCAAGGGAAACACAATAAATTTCTTAAATCCCCAGGATACCTACAATGAAAAATATTACTCACTGTGTGTAAGGCTGGTGTCCTCTGTGGCTGGGACCAGCCTATGGTGACCAGAACTTCAAGGGAGAATTCCATCTTATAGCACCACAAGGGCTACAGAAACAGAGTTACCAGAAACTGTGACCCTCAGTACAGGAATTGATCAATTTTTCAAATTGTTTGGGTTAGTAAACAAAGAAAAAACAACCAAGCTTTTTGCTAATATGGCAAAACATGTTCTATGGCAGAGAGGATGCAGTACACTTTAGCAATTCTATTGATTTTTCAAAATTGAATTCCGTAAGAAGAGTCAAACGTGCTTGTGAGAACAGAAAAAACCATGCTTACTGCTCCTAAACTTTTCTCAGCAAACAGAGTGCTATTGCTATTTAAAAGAAAATTAAATGGCATTATTCCTTAAAAAGTCCTTCTTTTCAAATAGTAAGTCATTGGGCTTAATTCTACTCTTTGTTATAACAATTCCATTGACATTGGTGGACATAGTATTAATGAAGTCACAGTTACTATCACTTTGATGAACTCACACTGTCCAGACAAAAATCAGGTCTCTTTTCCACAAATGTTCCTTTATTTTTCTTTTTTTCTCATACTAATTGTTGACTTTTACATTCCACAATGTTGAATTTTCCTGTCTATCCAACAGGGGGAGGTTTGAAACTTTGCACTGCCTGTTGCCTCCCCATTCCCTCTCATGTGCACAGGTTCACTCGACAGCTGATGGGCAGTGGGGCAGTGTTCTTGTACTAAAGTTTAGAAACTGGGGCATCTCTTTCTATCAAATATATTTTTCTTCAGTAATGAATTTTGTAAGGCAGGGAAATCTTCAAGCAGATCTCTATGTACCATTGCAGCAGAAACCACGCTTTAATACATGTTCCCATCCCACTGGGATTGGGTTCTTTACACTGGGCTTAAAGATACTATTTCCTTTAAGATGACATGAAAGAAGTCTCACTAAGATATCAATACTCCATAAAAGAGGTTCTATACACCTTGAAAATGAGAACTTTTGTTTTGAGACCTCTTTTCTCCACTTAATATCATTTTTTTCCCTCAGCTTACCAACTAATATTGGAAAGTAGATAGCGAATAAATATGAAGGTACATATTATGCAATTCAAGATTACATTGGGTTCAGTTAGTCAGCTTTTTCCTAGTTAAAACAATTTATGATTAAATACTGAAAGAAAACTGGGGGAAAATATCTTTTAAAGGTTTATTTACAAAACACACTTTCCTTCTCCCAGCCAGTACAGAGGAGTGGTCCACATCATCATTAAGGCTGCCCAGAAAAGCTGTGGATGTCCCATCCCTGGAAGTGTTCTGGGCCAGGTTGAATGGGACTTGGAGCATCTTATATGAAGAAAATTATTCTATAGTATCTTCAGGTCCGGGGCATAAAAATTTACACAAATACATTCTTCTCAAGCTAAAAACAGAGCCAGTATTTGCAGCCATAATTACAAAAGGTATAGTGATTACATATAAAACGTTGAGATTACCTGTCAAAACATCAATTTTGGAACATAGGACTTATCAGCTTTTGAAAATAGAACTCTTGTTCTTTTAAAGGACTGAACACCTCCAACCACAAAAGTTTTAGTAAGAACTACAGAATTTACAAACGAAAAATAGTTTAGAATCAAAAGAGAAAAAAAGCATGAACTTTAACTACTGCTGATGCATCCTCACTGACACCCACATGTCCTTGGAGACACATTTTTCTCCATCACATCAAACATATTTGTGGGCAATTCTCAGGGACTGGGAACTTCTTGCTAGTTTTGAAGCCTTTCTTCTTTTCATAGCAGATTTACTTTAGTTTTTGTTGGTGCAGATGCAATAAACAAGCATCTGAAAAGGCAAACATCAATACCAGCTTTAATCTACTGTTTTAAGTCCCAGTTCTTTCCGTCCTAGGCTCAGACCTGGCTGAGCAGGAAGGGGGCTATTAGCTTTATAGTTACAAAGTCAATAGAAAATGAATTTTAAAAGGATACCAAATCCTCGTGATAAGGGACATGGAAGGTTGCGTGCTCAGTGATCCATACCACTCCCCACAAACCAGATCAGGGAGATTAGTCTCCGGTGCAGATTAGCTTATTTGCTTTAATGCAAAACAGTGAAAACAGTCCAGTGAAACATGTAGCTAAACAAAACCATTTTCTGAAGTACATAGAATTAAATGGCTAGAAAAGTTTAAAAAATTATAGGTCTGATTCAAACTGACCAAAGGCAGACACCCCAGAAGCACACTTATAACTTCTTTACATCAGGCTGTTTACAGGTACCACAGGAAATTTCAGCCTTAAATGTTGTTAAACCCAAAAGAAAGCAAAAAGCCCTGAAAAAACAACCTCCTTCTCCAAATACTCACAATGCACATACAAGATAAATAACAAATTCACAACAGTTTATAGACTAGAATTAAAACCTGTAAACCATTTGAAGGTCTGATTTAAGTTGATCAAAGCCAAAAACTCAGAGCAAACCTTTAAGGCCTTTACATCATATTTTATGTTGTGTAAAGAACCCACAAACCACCAGATACAGAACGTTCAACCAATTGTGAACAAAACCCTGGGTGTAATAACCAGATTTAATCTAATTCAGTAACTTTAAACATGGGAAAATTACTGAAACCAACTAATTGGACACTACAGTGGACATGAGAGCCAAGATGACACCACAATGACCCAAATGCTTTTGAGTGGCATCACTGCACTCCCTCATAGGAAGCTTCAAAATGCTGCCAAGGGTCCTGCCCTGAAATGCCTTTGAGGGGCCAAACCTGAGACCTGCTTTGGGGTGCCAGTGAGCACCATGAATGCACAGCCAGAACCTTACATGATGTCACCTCTCCAGGCCATCTGGAAAAGACGGAATATTCCATAGTCAACAGCACAATCCTCTTCCTTTCTATTGCTGAAGTACATTGCTAGCAAGCCTTTTAAAAATAGAAGGATTAAATAAACCTAAAATGTCATAGTGAGATTTCTAAAGCAAAAAATAATCTACCATATTGTTGCAGCACATGGATGCTTTCAGTGTGAAATTCAGCCAGGCCATTTCTCACATGCAGGGAGTTCTTGCAAAATGCTGTTTCCCCACACTCTCCCAGGGTTCGTTTCTGCAATCCATACTGGATACCAGAGACCCTCAAAGCAGAAAACCAGATTCATTCCATGCCAGCAAAAGGTCATAGATCTAGAGCTTGGTACAAAGAAAACTGAATCACTTAGGTTGAAAAAAATTCCTAAGGTCATTGAGTCCAACTGTTAACCAAGCACTGCCAAGCCCAGCACTAAAAAAATCTTGCTCGTTTCAATTTCAGGTCTGCTGCTCCAGCTCAAAGCCTCACATGTAGTTTTCAAACATTGCAGAAGAAAGTTTATTTGTGCTGGGATATTATTCTAATCAAATGTTTAAATCCAACATGAACCATATCTATCCATCAGTAAGACTTCAGTAAGTGTAGTTTTGCAATATTCTTGATTTTGTGTCAACTCACTTCATTTTACTTCTACAACTGTGCATATTATTTACATAATACACTGCAACAAATACCTGTAAAACCAACCATGTGTTTATGTGGGGGGGTTTCAGTCTATTATGTAGCCTGTGCTCCTTCTCAGGTTTGATTCCTGTAAATGATTACAGAATTAAACCACACCACCAGCAACTCTGAATTTACTGTTCTTTTCTGGAAATTCCAACTGGAGGTGGGAGGAGAAGGAAGGGAGGGTGGGGAAGGTGTTGGGCCTTGAGGGGGGCACAACACAAGCATTGCAAACCAAACAGGACACATCCCTTTTTCTGTCACCTGAGGTCTGGAGGCCTTTGAGATTTCCGCCTTCAACTCCAGACTCTTCTCTCCTTTTTATCTCAAGACAGTTTCATTAAAACACAAGATTTTTAAACGTTTTTTCCCCAATATTTCCTGCTGTTCATCACTGTCCCAATGCAATGTTCTGCCGGGTGACAGATGTAATTTTTTGTGTTTACTTGCTGTGTGTACAGACTGAGCACTGGAGATGCAGTGGGATGCCCATGCCTGAGCCAGCAGATACGAACACACAGCTCCTTAAATCCTCCTCCATAACTGCTGCCCCCTGCCATACATCTGAGCTCCAGGTGCTGCCCTGAGCTTCAGTTGTTAATCTAGTAACTTTTGACCTGTAGGCCATACAGAGAAAAGAAGCAGGATGTTCTGCTCTGGATTTTGTTGTATTTTGACATTCAGACTCCCTAAACATAAATTATGAATGTTCAAATATACCACACTTTTTACAACATCCTTCCAGGAACAGTCTGATTACCTACAGATTTCTCTCCTGCCTCTAACTTGCCCCTATGCAGACATCAGACATCCATCCCAGGTCTCCACAACCTCCACTTTCTCTGCATTTCTGCACTTTTGCCCTCGCTGTCACCTTTGTGATGGTTCCCAGCTCATTTTATTGCTCCTGTCTTTCTCCCCTCCAGTCTTTAGCTGAACTACTTGCAGCTCTTTTCCTGAGGATTTTCAGGCCCTCCAACATTTCCTTCTGATGCCAGCACCTCTCTGGACTTACCAACTGCCCCTCCACTACCACGGAGCAATGAACAGCAGGTTACACCCTGACCCCTGTACCCCCAGCAAGAACAGGGTCTGGATGTTCGAGTGCCCAGCTGGAGACTGCCAGGAGGCTTTTCCAAAGCCAATGGCGTGGAGATTTCCTCTCCCCTGTTTGGCTGAAACTGGTTAATGTGCAACTACACTAGAAGGCAGAGGGGAATCCAGACAGAAACCCTCATTAGAACCAAATGCCTACAAAACTCCTACAGCCCATTTTAAAAAACAGATAAAAATAACAACCCTTGTCAATATTTATGTACTGCGCATACTGAGGTCTAAAGAATGAACTCTAGTATCCATTTATTTTTAGAAAGAGACAATATAACTACTTTTATTTTCCATCAGACTTAAAGATGATAAGACGCTGATGTTTTCAGTGGTTGCCAAGCAGTGTTTATATTAAGGAAAGGACTTTCCAGGTTCTCATGCCTTGCCAGTGAGTGTCTGGGGGTGCACAGAGAGCTGGGAGGGGACATGGACAGGACAGCTGAGCCTCACTGACCAAAGGGATAACCCATTCCATATGGCATCACTCTCAGTACATAAACTAGGGGGAAAGCTCAGGTAAACAGGGGCCATTGCTCAGGTACTGGCTGGGCATTTCTTGACAATGGTGAGCAATTGCATTGTGCATCACGGGTATATTCTAAATATTTTATCATCATTATTATTATTATCACTACTGTATTTTCTTTCTTTTGTCTCCCATTAAACTGCCCTTAACTCAACTCAGACATTTTCTTACTCTCTCCTTTTTGATTATCTCCCTGATCCTGCCAGGAGGGGCAGTGAGCAAGCACCTGTGTGATATTCAGTTCCTGGCTGGGGTTAAATACTGACAAGTGTGTACAGAAGGGCTTGAGGGAAATAAATACAAAATGCTGAGTTGATATTGTAATCACTGGGCAAAGCACTGGGGCTGGGTAATCTTGCCCTAACCTTGACAGTGGAGTGTGGCCATAAAGATGTAAGGAAACCCTTGGGGAAGTGTAGGAGTCTCAACAACAAGAAGCTGACCTGAGAGTGCTTTTGTGGAACAGGAAGGGCTGCAGGAGCACATTCCTGTGCTTCAGTCCTTCACAGGCTCTGAAAGTCTACGTTTCCCACAGAAGCCTGAAAATCTGCAGGGATAATGGAAACATTAATGCAATCCAAGCTACCTCAGTACCAGTGGGGCTAACTATTAAAATCTCATGAAAAGCATAATGAAGGTTTTTTTAAATTTTTATGCACTAACCAGAGAAGAAGGCAATTTATCAAAACCAGTCACCACGTCTGACTAATAGTTTTGTATATTACAGGAATCCACCAGTAACTGATGAAAGCTGATAAGCTGTAAATGATTTCTCTTCTTGTAAATATTGCAAAGTGTCCAGCAGTGTTGGTAATATGCTGCAATAAAATCAATTCAGGGAAAAAAAAGTGAAAGAAAAGCTAAAAGCATTTCAGAAGTGCAGGGGGAAAAAGTCTTTCCATTATTTTTCATGTTTATGTTGCTTTCCTTCCTTCTTTTCTCTGTGAAAACGCGAGTCATGCAGCTCTGTTGTTACAGGCTGCAATCTGGTGGGATGGCAGTGTTTAAGCAGCATTTTTCCTAATTACAGCCTAAATGGAAGAGCCCTAAAGGAACAGCGAGGTGCTGGGGAAGGCTATCAACTCAGCTCAGGGCATTTTGCCCCTCAAATCAGAGCTGAACTAATGTACCATTAAAATATTAGGTGATGGACAGCTTGTTTTAGTCAAGCTACAGCTCAGAAAAAATTGATGGGAGATATTGCTTTGCCAGAGCAGTGGTGATGGGGCAGGGAAGAGGAAGTTCGGCAGGGATAACAACTGGGACTCCACTCTGCTGGTGAGCAACATCCCTCCCAGGGCTCCTGGTCATGCCCCTGCTATTAAATGTTGTTCAGGAGACAAGAAGAAAACGTTCTGCTTTGTGTTACTTGTCATCATAGTGACTTCTCCTGACTGCTAGAACTACAAATAGTATAAATAAAAATATGTAACCATGATCCTGACGGACTGCTATTATTGATGTACGACATCGGAGCCATTCTGAGTGTTGTGCTACCCAAAAGCTGATGCAAATATTTACCAAATTATAACTTTTCTCAATTAAAAATGTGAATTCTGACATCCAATGGACTTGCATTTTGCCTCTGCAGAAATAACCGCAATGTGAAAGCAATCAGCAGTTTTAAATGGTGAATACCTAAAGTGCAACAGAACACAAATGAAACTTTACCTAAGAACCATAAAACATTTTAAAAACAGTAATGGGTGAAAGTCAGCCTTGTAAGGGGGCCAGCACAGGCTATACATCACTTAAGCCCTACTTAAGGCCTCAATTTAGGATTTAAGTGAAACTTAGCTGGTGCATGACCTCTGTGCTGACACAGTGCAGAGCTGAGTGCTACCATTAATGATTTATCCCTCACAAGACAGCTTTCCTTTGAGGACCCTTTTATTGCCTCCAAAAATTTTTTGGGGAAAACAAGCAAACAAACAAGCCAGCAACAAAACAGAAACACAGGACTGTCTTTTACCCTGCGTTTTAACACTGTAGGGATCCTGGTGGCACGGCCATCTCTTGTTCCCGTGTTTCTCTATGCTATGGGATGAGGCCTTGTCCTCTCAGCTGTGCTCCCATCCTGGGTCAACGGAAGAATTACCACTGGATGCTTAGGTCAACAAAAGTTTTACCCTTGGAGACCTTTTAACACAAAGCCACAGCTTCAGTGAATTGATTCAGGAGCCTGACCCTCGCTATTATATCTTGCAGCACTGGGTGCACAGGACAGCATTTAATGGAGGTTTGCTGCTTCTCTTTCTGACAACTGCTGCTTGTCTGTTCAAGAGAAATCCACAGGGAGGCAAGGAAGACCCTAAGGAAAAGCATTAAACCACAACAACCAGGAACACCAAAATCTCTGATGGAGCAGAGCAGGGCAGCGCTAAGTGCTGCTCTCTGAAGCTGTGTGTCTCTCTCGCCCTTGCAGAGCAAGCTCTGGAGATCACGGCCTTGGAGAACGGCGGCCTCTGCGACGTCCGCGCCTCGCGCTGCAGCAGGATCCGCGTGTTCGGCCTCGGGTACAAAGAGTCTCCCCACCTGCACTGCCAGGTCACCCGGTTAATCGTAAGCAGCCTCCTGCCAGCTCCTAAAATATTGATGATACAGTCAAACTTTGATATGTTTTTTTAGAAATCTTTTACTCTGATCTGAGCTATGTTCTCTCACTGCCTCAGCAGGTTACAAGTACCTTCCAAGCCCACTGCCAATGTGTTTGCTACAAGTGAGGGGAGCTGAGGAGGCTCAGACCTTACCAGGACTGGTTCCCTGGAAATGCACAGCCATGAGTTCTTGCTCATTATCTCTCTGGAGTTTTGTTTGACTCCTGTTTGGTTCAGCTGCTCAGTAGTCCACTGAAGCCTGAAATCAGAGTATTATTTCTCATTTTGTACATCTGGAATCACTACACTTGGTTGTTTTCCTAAACACATTTAAATGCTACATTTAGTGGTTGAATATAGGGTTTCCTCAGAACAGTTACAGAGGCTCTTATTTGAATTTTCTTAGTCATAGTTGAACACCAAATCAGAAGTTTTGATGAGCATTAAACCCATCTCTTATGCTAGCACTGTAATTTTATCATAAAAAACTATACACAGGCAATGCTGCAACTGAGTTATTTGGTGGATCAGCATCCTCAGATATGAAATGTTTGATTAAACTCATAAATCCACCTCAGAACAGACACTCAGCCTGACTCCCAGTCGGTGCTGGCACGCTCACGAGGCACAGCTGAGGTTTGCCGTGCCTGCTCAGGGCTCCATAGGCTCTTACCAAGCTGGAACGTTTTGTGCAGCTGACCTAGAGGAGTGGCTGACATCACCTTCAAGGAGCCACGAGCTGGCTGCTGAGCTCCAGGAGGAAACACAAAGTTACTCGATTACATCACCCTATCTCATCCCAGCTGCTTGTCCCAAGTGCAGACCACAGCACTTCCTAAATCAATAGACCACCTGCATCCATGGCTAAGCATGGCCTCCCCTTTACTGTAGCTATAGTAACAGCATGTTTCCTTTTAAATAAGCCACCTAGGAATGCCGTGTATTATTGATTAGGAATATAAACATACATTGACAACTGGAATCTCTTTATATGAGCCTTCAGTTTCTGCCCTCTCCCTCTGTTTTACTGTAGCATCTCGATGGCGAATGGATATCAAGAGAACAAGAAAGCACAAAAGCAGATTTTCTCAGTTCTGAGGCTGTTGACTGCCAGATCCCCCTCCTGAACATCACAGAGGCTGTGCACTTCGTGGCTGGTGACGAGCCGTTCGCAAGATGGCAAGTGAAAGTAGGAATTTTATTATGTTTCTAAGAAACGTTTTAGAAAGAGAAAACCAGTTGTCATGGTAAATTAAAATGCAAAGCACAATTTTCCTCCTTTCAGAAATGAAAATGCCTGTAGAAATACTCACACTAATGTCACATATAGGGAAAACAACACCCCACCAATCAAAACAATGAGCTAAACCCAGGTGTCTGTGTAGCCAATCCAAAAGTGCAAATTACAACCACTTCTAGAGGTAATCACCTGAGATTGATGCGGTTGTGCTAATCAATTATTAATCATTAGTATTCCATTTCTGAGAACCCCAGCTCAAGCTCCTGATTAGGCAGCAAGTGTCAGAGAGCTTTGACTCCCTGGGTGTGTGACCAGTGCGTGTGAGGTGCAGGAGAAGGGCACGGGCTGGCTCCTGGACAGGCTTGAGCTGGGATGTCATGGTCACAGTCATGGTCTGAGTGGCTGCAGGAAGAAGAATGTGCAGTATTTGCTTGTTCTGGGTTCTCTGCTGCAGTTTTAGTCCCTTTTTTTCACAAAATGATACCTATTTTCTAAACATCCCCAGGAAACCAGTGCCTTCCCAACCCCGTGTGCCTGCTGCCCTTGGTCTCACTCTCAGCCTGGATGGTTATTTTCTGCAGATTAGTTGTTTTTTACAAGGCTGGGATCTTTTAAAGGCTCTGTAGCTGAGCAGAATATATTGCCATTGTAGGGAGACTGCAGATGTGCTCTGCAAATTGCAGCATGCAAAATGAAACACGTAAAACTCTCCCCTCACCACAGTGTCACTGCACCCCGCAGCCACCTGCACCCAGCTGGGGACATGTGCTGCCACGTGGCCTGGGGGAAACAGAAAGATGTTTGGCAGGGCACATCTTCTAGTCAGCCATTTATTTTAAAAAGGTAAGGATTTGGGAGTTTAGGACATTAGGGTAAAACCCTGTGGATGCAGAGTGTGACTGTTTGCTGCTGGGGTGGACCTTGGACCCTCCTCGTGTCGCACACCAGAGCTGAACCAGGAGGCTCCAAAATTTCTCAAAAAAGGTATTGAACTCTGCCAGCTGTGAGATAAAATGCTGCCTCATGGTGGAAGGATCTGAGAGGGAGACACCTTGGACATTCCTGGCCCGAGAGGACAGCTAAAATCCTTGTATGTGCACAGGAAGGTTTCTCCAGTGTTCCCAGGACAGCTTCCTCACAGTGCAGGTCTATTACAATTCTGATTGTGTTCAAGTGCTTCCTTTCGGCCCTGATGAGGTCTGTACAATATTTCTCATTCCTTCCCCTCAAAAACAGATACAAAAACTCTCTTTCCATGCACTAATGCTCTGCACCTGTAAACCTTCTGCCCTTTCCCTCTCCTTCAAACCCTGCAGAGGAACCAGGTTGATGGCTACACAGTGAATTCTCAATTAGATCACCTCGGTCTGCACGTGAATCTTGGTACTCCTGTGGATCTTTTGATGAACAAATTGGGAAGGCAGAACCCAGAGCTCAATTTCAAAGGCAGCTGGCCTTACATGGCAGAACAGAGAACAGAATTGTGGAGCTTTTCAAGATAAAAAATTACTTTCAATTAATTCCACAGGTGTTCAAAAATTCATGCTCCACGAAACTCCTCATAAGACTTATAGCAACATTGATGATCTGGGTTATGTGTATATATATATATATAAATTTTCAAAATATAGCTAAAAGATTTTTCAGACCCAAAAATCAACACAATTCTTTCTGGAAATGTTATTGTTCAATATTTTCAGAATCTCTCCCCCCACCCAAATCAAATTTCAAAGGAATCGGAAAAATTTCACTTAAGCTTTTTTCACTTCCAGCACTGGGGGAACAGGAGCTCTTCCCAGTGCTCTTTCATTTTATCTCCTCTTGGATTCATGTTTCGGATTTTGCCCATTGTTTCCATGACATGCTGCTGAATGTAGATAAGAAAGTACATGTGGCTAAATCAGAGTGTTTGGCATAATTAATTGAGATATCAAAATACAAACCCATGCTTGGGCAGCAGATGACTTGAGCTGTCCAGGCAGATGCTTGGGTGAAGAGGTGAAAGAGCTTGGCAGGCACTAATCTAATTTGGGAAGCAGCTCTCTTCATTTTCATTAAATTGTTGCTGTATTTGTCTTGAATAGAAAAAATTGCAAAGAATTCAGCCAGGCAAAAACCTAATTTGAACTCAGCACAGTTTTACACCTTTCATTTTCCTTTTAGAAACTTTCATACAAAGTCTATGTACAGTGATGCCAATAGCCAAGACCATTTCATGATGGATAAAAAGCCTGAGGCACAAGCAACAGATTTCCTGATCATCCTTTCCCTTTATGCAGAAGCAGCTCCTTCTTTCCAGATGAGACCTATGCTCAAGCAAACAAGGCCCAACTCTAAGAGAGTTTTTGCCTCTTAAGGTCCAAAGAAATTTAAGGTTTGCTCAGCTTAGTTCTCATCAAAGTGTTTGTTCCACATCACTAAGATGACTAATGAAAAGGCAATTAAAATAGCTATAAACCAGTCCAATTCTCAAAAGAGACCAAAATCGATGTTTATAATAGAATGTAGGAAAAAAATACAGATTAAAAAAATAATCAAATTAGAAGAGCTACATTTCACTCACAATGCTCACTTCAGACAGAACAATTAGTGCAATTTTATAGCTTTTTATATTTTTCCCTTCCTAGCCATTTCTTCACCCATTATTAGTGCACTGGTATTGAGACAACACTGGACACTCTGGTAAAGGAATGAAATAAAATGAAATTTAAATTGCATTAGGAATAATAAATTCTTATTGGAAGCATTGCTGCCAGTCTTTCAGTGAAGAGCAGGTTTAGCAGGGGGTCTGACTGTTTCAGTTTTTTCTCATATTGCAGGAGAAATTGCTTATTTATTTTAAAAGCATTTTTATCTGTAGTACAACACACTATAGTCTAATATGTCAATAGTCCAATATTTTTCTTAAACCAATGAATTTTACTAGATCAATGAATTTTACTGAATTTTGGACCAATTTCTATTTGTTCAAAGATGATATTTCGCTTCCACAAGTTGAAATTGTGAATATCCATGAATACAGCCTGTTCCTCTCCTTGAGGTGGTTTCTGCAGACTCAAACTCTCAGCTCACAGTCCATTTTGAGCTGAGAACCATCCCAGGTGACATTTTGGGAGAATCTGCTCTATTATCTTCCATGAACTTTCAACCAATTCATTATAATGGCTGCTTTTTATAAAACTTACTAAGTATTTTTTGCTCTCTGTACTTCTGTTTGTTCAATTTAACAAAACATTCTTTCTACAAACTGAGAGAGTTTATTGATTGATCAAAAACTTTATGGCCTCATCTTGTAAAAATCCCCTGCAAAGGGACTGAGGATGTTTCAGCTTTGGGGTCACGGGAGAGAGGGAGGAGGGCTGGGGGTTTGATTTCACAGCAAGAAGACACAGGGGTACCTGATGGAGCCAAAGCAAAGGCCCTGTGAGATCTGCTAAACAGCAGCTTTAGTTTGACTGGGAGAAGACAAAACCTGAAAAACCCCTGGCAAAAGGGCTTTGCTCTCCTGCTGGTTCCCATCAGTGTCTACAGCGTGGATTTCCCCTGGGTTTTGGGGTGCTCTTTAAGGTTCACACCTCTCAAGATGTCTCACAAAGCTTTCTCAAAAGCCAACCACTTTTCCACACTTCTCTGATATCTTTTCATTTTTACTGTAGAAAAATTTAAATATAAATTCACTCAACCCTATTGTGTAAGCACTCTTACATAAAAAAGGCCATGTGCAAGGCTTTCTGAAATACCCACATGTATGCATTGTGAGCTGGGACAGGTGACTGCTCTAATGTACCTTCCTTTAGAAATGAGACTGTTGCTCTGCCATATTGTCCATCCTTGCATATTTTATAAGGCTAATTTCAAATAACCTTATATAATACACAATCGCTTTTTTCTTTTCCTTTTCACTTTCTGCCCAAGGATTTTACTTACTGATTTTCTATTAGTAAAAAAGTGGTTCTGAGTTCCAGCCAAAAATGTTAATTGTGTTTCACAACTCCTTGAAATCCCCCTTGTAGTACTTGAGTACAGCTTCCATAAGGGTATTGGAAAAAAAAACCCCTCAGGATAAAACCTAACAGCAATCAGAAAAGCTGATGCCAGCTGAGCCAGAAGATCTTTTGGTTATTAATGAAGACTTTCTAGTTTAGAGCATTAAGCAATTTGTTAGCTCGCAGAGCCACTCACAAGTGGTTTAATTTACCTTGCTGGCACACATCCAGTTCAAGGGGGCAGTGCTATATGCTCCACAATGAGCAGACAGTCTCCATATGGAACATTATCACTTATAAAGATGATTTTTGTACCATTTAGATCACTAACGATGGCTTCCAGTACAGCAATTCCCACGTGCTGACCCTGTACAACGCGGTCTGCCAGGTCTGCCAGCCCCATCCAACCGGACTTTGTAAATTAAAGGTAATTTAAAGATCATAAAGGTTTAATACGGATCGTTCATCTCTTCCTTAGCCCTCTCCCTCCCTCTGATGTGCTGTGTGTAATAACTGCACTGGAAGGGGAAAACCTATTTCACAGATCAGCTGCACAGCCCAACACTTTGCTTTTCTCTTTCACAACCCCACGTCTGCGATATTTTATTTCTTTTTCATATTTATGTGGGGTATGAACATCTGATAGAGAATGCTTTATGTTTGTGTGACCTTCCTCACACAAACACCTCAGCAAAGCCCACGGTTGGCAATATTGAACCTTTGCAGCTGTTCGTGGGAGTAAATGAGAGTGAGGAGCCTGCCCTGAGAGGCTTAATGTCACTTGTGAAGTGTCTCTGCTATTTTCCCTCTCCCAGCCTCTTTGGTGAGGGTATATCATTCCTATCCCCATTTTGTGCCTTAGCAAGAGGCACACAAAGATGCCTGTTATACAGTTTTTGTCATGTGAGAACACCCTTGAGAGAGCATAAACTATTCCTGCTTGCATTAAACACTGCTAAGTACAAACACATAGTATTTTGACAGTTTCAAAACCATAATCAAAAGTCTAGAGCTACATTTTATACTGCCAACATGTTAGAAACTGCCTGCAGAGCACTATAACTCTGTTTTCCTGTGGGCTTACTGGGGTAACATCCCTCAAAAAGATCTTCCCTACTCTTTTTTCCAGAGACCTGCATTAAGCAAATTATCTGGTTTGTAGTGGGGCTTCAAAAAAATTTTAGATGGTATTAGGTGGGCTATTTGAATGGCTGATCCTGCTTTCCTGCCCTGAGGCAAGTGTGAATTAATAGAAGGCCACCAGTCTGCTTTTTTATAAAATGAAGATTAATCAGGTACATCTTAACTCATTTGCCTCACTGTTCTCATTAATGCTAATGAGGAAATACAGTTTTAAAACCTGCACTGATTGCAAGCACATACCAGTTACCAAAATTTTTTTAGAAGTTCACCTTTTTTTCAAATAAGTGAGTGAATAGAAGTTATTTTTTAGGCCTGTGTGGTAGTTTGACCCTGACTGGATGTCCCAAAGCCCCTCTGTCACTGCCCTCAGAGAGATAAGGTCAGGGAAACCCAACACAGCCCAACTGAGAGCAAAACCACTTTAGTTTCAGCTAAAAATAATTGTGTCAGAATCCTTTCACTTAAAGGTAAGGGGTTTTTGACAAAGGCTTTCCATATTCTTACCTTTCTGAATCTCAGAAATGTATATGGTCTCTCAATATGGTGTTCTCTAGGGATTAGTAATTTCTAGTCTAAAATGCTGCAAGGGAATATTAGAACTAGACTTCCAATTGCATCAGACAACAGTCTAATTACCCCTTCTACATTACTGTGCAACACCTAAATTGCTTTCAGAAAAGGTGTTTCAATTAGGGGACATTTTGTATCAGCCCATTTCACATTCTGTGTTCTTTTATGGAGCCCACTCTGTACCACACTGTATCACATCAGGAAAAAAAAAGCATCTTTTTTTTTTTCCATCCAAGCATCCAGCCCTTGAAAACAACAATGTAATAAAATCTAATTAACATCCAGGTTTTAGTGCTGGAGATCTGTCATGTTCGATAATGTCGCGGCCATTATGAGAATGCTTTTTGTTTCTCTAACTTATCCATTACTCTTAAAGTGGAATTATTTAAAATATTGACTAATGCAGTTTGAAAAAGAAGTTTGGGACACCAGTTAAGCAGTAAACAGAAAACACAGGGCCAGTAACAGGATATATATCAGTCTCAGAAAAGCAATGGAAGGAAAAGGAAAATTGTGTTTGGTAGTTTGTCCATCCTGCTGTCACTGTGGCAAGGACATCCCCCTTGTTCCCAGAAATATTCCACATTTTTCTGGGAATCTGCATGGTCAGATAGAGTCCCACCTGCCTGTGTAGCTCAACACTGGCTACAAGGCCTAACTCTGCCACAGGACCTTCCCATGGGATAGATCTTTACCTACCCCTGTTAATTATGTCCCTGCCTTCCCCTCTTCAATAACCCAGGTGTCTTCAGCCCACGTGGAACCCACCTGACCCCTCTGGCCCTGCTGGGCTCCCCAGCTGGGACAGGAGCAGGGCAGCCCAAAGGCTGCTGTGCCCACAGAGCATCACCACACAAATGTCTTTTGGGATGTCCTGCTCCACAGAGGCACCAGGGCTGTGCTCGGCTCTTATCTACAGCTCCCTCCCGGGAGCCTAAACTATAATGCACTTCTCTATCTGCTTTTATAGCACTGTTTTTGCAAATATTTATGAAGAGCAGGACTCCAGTACTTCAAATGGAGCTTTTGTCTAGTCTCGGGTTCTGTTAGTCTTGTGGAGCTCACCTTTTGCGGATCCCTGATACTGAGCACAATAACAGTCACAGCTGGGAATAATGACCGCGTACCCCACGTCAGTGCGGAAATGGGAAAGGAGTCACATTCTGTTGCATCCATCATCCATCTATGACAAAGCAACACCGCATCGCCTAAGTAAAAACATTCAAAGCTACAAGGATCCCAAGCTGGAACTGGAAAACTTCCATGGCTTTTATCCTCACTGTAAGCAGAAAGCACCAACATTTAAATTGCTACGGTTTCATTGTTTCAAGACACAAGTGAATTTCTGCTTCTATCCAGAAATTATTAATTGCTAATTTCTTATATTTCTTATTCCTTTTTCCATTGCTTTCACCTCCCACCCATTTTTATTTCCTTTTTTTTTTTTTTGGCAGGAAAATACTTGCAATATAGATGGACTTTGCTATGGTGAAGGAGAGTCAAGCCCTACCAGTCCTTGTCTTCTCTGTGAACCTAACATTTCTAAGTTCACCTGGTCTGTTAATGAAAGTAAGACAGGGTTTTCTTTTCTAGAATTTAGAAGAACTTATCTGGGGATTTATGATTTATTTTATTAAATATATTGTTCCTCCATTTAACTAATCTGAATCTATATTGTGCCGTGCACATGGACTGTTTGCAGTGGGCATAATTGGGTACATCAGAAATGCAGACTCCCCTGTATGCACTGTGCATCTTGTTCTGTCTGAAACCTGATAAATCTCAGATTAATAAATGAAAAAAATACCTGAAAATTAAATTTTGATATGCCAGTGCCCCATGCATTGCCCAAAGCTGTCAGCTAAAGGTGATGAACTCTAAATATCTTTGTCAGCTTGTCATAGGTACAAATCTTTAAGGAGGCAATCTGGGGAAAATACTGTTTTTAAAACACTAGTGTATATTTTTGGTATCTGGAAGAATTGCTTCCTTTCACTGAGCCGAATCCTATGAAATGCCCCATAACAGAGCTGGGCTTGGCAGGGAGTCCAGGTGACAGGGATCAGCCACCTTCACTGCCACAGAGCCCAGAGGCTCATTCTGCAGCCCCTCGAGGCAGGGGTCAGGGACAAGGCTGCCTTTTGAAGCATCTCCTGAAGGATGAAGACTTTATCATAGTTTTTTCATGGCTACATGTCCAGTGTAAACAGCAGCCATTGCTCTCCCCACACTTTACAGACAATCTATGTTTCCAGCAGCATCATCCTCACAGCCCATCTCCTCCCTTACATGAGCAGGTTTGCGTCTCGTCAGTATAAGAATTATATTACTGTTTTTATGTAGATCCACGTGGGCCTTCTAGAAAGACTTTTCTCTGCATTTTAGGTTCTGTAAACACAAACACATTACAGAAAGGTGTGTGAGTCAGAACCAGTCTGCTCTGTTTGTTTGCAGTTTTATAACATCCCAAAAGCTGGCCAACTAAAAATCCCTTTGGATGTCACTTGCATAAGTAGTTAAAATGCCTAAGGGTGAGTCAGATCTGAAGGAGAGCCTGTACACGTGAAAGCTGTGTGTTTTCCCCCAGAAAAATATTCAAGCCCAGTGAGGGATATTATCTGTGACTCACAAACCTTGCCTCCTTTCTGTCACAGAGTCACAGAATGATAGAAAGGCTTGAAATGAACCTTAAAGATCATCTTGTCCCACCCCCTGCCATGGCCAGGGACCTCCCACTACACCAGGTTTCTCAGAGCCACATCCAACCTGACCTTATATTATGTTGGCCAGATCAGCAGCAGCCCGAAGGATGAGCTGATCCTGGGTGTTACACAGACTCGTTACTCGCTACTAATACCAAGACAGCTCGACTTTAAAATTCAGGAAATGGTTTAAAAAGTAAAAATTTTGTTTCTTTTAAAATTTATAAAACTAGAAGTGATTTCGGAACTCTGAAACACATCATGGTTCACTTTCATATGATGTCAAAATTTAAAAATATTTGGAAGAAAGGGTTTGTCAGACCTGTTTTCAAAAGTGTGAAAACTTCTTTAAAAGTTTTGCAGTAATAGGGAGAGTGTATATATATTTACTGGATGGCAAGCAGATCTCTGTAGAATTAGAAACACTCCTCTACAGACTCCTGTCAGAACATCCGATTTTATGTTATTTTGTGCCTACCATTTCCACTTACCATCCATTCAGTTAACACCTTTGTGTTTATCCATAAATGCATACCCTGCATCAATATTTCATTGATTACTTTGGGCACAACTTTTATGGGCTCCATGGCTTTAGTGTTTGGGAAATAAAAGGTAAATGAATAGATGGAAGCTCTCAACAGTTATGCCAGGACAATCTGCTGGACAAGCATTTTAGAAAGCTCTCATAACTCAGCAGCAATAAAGGAGGCACATATTTAAATAATTGCATAATCTAAGCTGTGCTATGGAAAGCAAAGTTGGATAAAAATTATATGCACCACAAAAAAAACCCCTAATGATGACTTCCCATGAGCATAATGCAAGGAGTCCTTATGAGAACACGTATATAGTTCATAATGTTAGAGCATGGCTTGAAATTAATCCTCAGTAGTAGAAATGTGCTTTGAGTTAAACATAACTATGGTCAAATAACACTGTGAGAAGATTCCTTTAAATATCAATACCTGTCAATTTGCACTAATGGTTAAAGAGGAAAGATGCCTTGAGACTGGGGAGGTTTAGGACATGGAGATGAAATTCCTGACCCTGAAAAGAGCTGCTGTCACCTCAGGGTACTCATCTGATCTTACTTTTCCTTGGTTTCTAATTATAAAAAGTAATCATTTTCTCTGCCTTGTCCTCCTTACCTACGTACACTGAAAGTATCTTCAGGTAGCATTTGTCTTCTGCTGTTAAATAGCCTCGTAAAATCAGGGGGTTTTATCTTCATTGAGGAAATTCTGAATGTAAACAGCAACCCTAGAAACAACAGTGCCAGTGGTGACATGATACACACCACTGTCCCCACTGGGGATGGAGAATCTCAGCATCACTGCTGTATCTCTGCTGGCTCTGAAAGGACCTTTGTTCCTGGTGAAATGTCTGACCTAATTCACTCAAATTGCTCAGGCCTAATTACTCCTCATGGGTAAAGGCAGGAGAGTCTACTCAATGGAAGAGTTACAATTTATTTTTGCCTCTGAGTTGCCCATCCAATTCATTTGTCATTCAGCATTTTGAGATTTATTTTATTTATATTTAAATGGATGGACAGTAGGTAGATTAAATATGTAAGTAAGTATAGGAAATATAACTAATTACAGTTTTAGGAAGAATTGGGACTAGGAGGAAGTTACAGAATCACGTATTATTTACTCCCATATATCAGATAGTACATCAAAATTAATCAAAGAGCAGGATGGGACAAAAATTCAGTATAGGGCACACAAAAATGGGGAGGAAAAAGCTGTTCTTTCTGGTAAAGCCATTTGCTGCTTCTGACACCCCAATCTCTTCCTCCATCAGCCTCTGAGTATGTTCTGTACATTTTCTTTGAGAGCATTCCTTCAAAGACCCACTCTGAGAATCTTTACATCGGAGAAACTGGAGTTTATGTAATCATGGTTTCATTTTTGCTGTTTAGACAACCTGCCTCCTGTGTTCCAGGCCCCCTCCAGCCAGCTGCTGACATTTATTGGTGAGAATTTTGTTTACCAGCTAATAGCAGCGGATCCAGAAGGGTCAGCTGTGCTATTCATCTTGGAGGCTGGGCCACGGGGTGCCAGGCTCTCTCCTGCTGGCCTTCTCCTCTGGAAAGTTGATTCAGAAGAAATGCAGACCTTTGAATTCACTGTGTCAGATGAGTGCAATGCACAGAGCAGATACTCTATTGAGGTAAGGGAAAGAACACTAAAGGAAAAACAAAACAAACCTCTTTGTCATGTCAACCCTACTGTGCAATTGTCATCATAGCTAATAATTTGTTACTGTCTTGAAAAACAAGGCTTCAGCTATTTCCTCATAAGTGTATAATATCCAGCACAGCAATAATGATCAATTAATGGAATAAATATCTCTGAGAACATAGAAACTATATATACAGGGAACAAGAGAGAGTGCTATTGATTGCTCTTTGAAAGAACATTCTTGCAGAGCCTTTTAATGGTTCATTAATCTGCTTTAAAATTCACATTCTGCATCTAGATTGCACAAAAAAAAAAAAAAAAGCATATAACATAAAAGACCAGGCTTTAGCTATAAAAGGGAGATTATAACTCATTCTCAATGATATTTTTAGAGGATGTCTTGCTCTTATGTCATTACTCCACATTCTAAGTTTCTTGGCAGAGCTTGTGCATGGCTTTGTCTTTATTGTATAGGCTAACATTAATCCTCTGACCAGATGAGCCAATAAAGCAGGATGCAGACTCTTGACATAAGAATAGTTTTGTGAAGAAAATATTTTTATTCCCAGAGATTCCTATTTTTACTCATTCAAACCACAAAATACCAATCTGCTGAACCCACACAGCAGAGGGGAAACTGAAGCCTAGATATGGCTTTAATGGAAATATTTCAAACTAGACCTGTGTTATCTGGGGGAGATAATGCAGAGCTTTGACTCTGTAGAAATGCAGTTCTTGTACATACTTAAAATACAACCATGGATCTCCCTTCCCTGAAGAGAGAGAGAAGATAAGGAATGCCACAGTCATGTTCCTGCCTGGGAGCCATTTGTAACGTCAAGGAGGAAGGTGGGCAGGCAGGCAAAGAGAAAAGATTTTCCCTTTCTTCTTTGAAGAATAAGGAACAAATTCTGCCCTCAGACACGATGTGAAAGCTGCTGTTGTAGCAAATAAGGTTGGGTTTTTTTTCTTATAAGTAGTCAGAATGTGCCCCTAAATGATGAAAAAAGAAATCCCTTTGAAGTCAAGCTCTCAGTCAAACAAATAAGTACAGTGAGTATAAGACCATCTATCTAGACAAAGGAAATTGGTTAGAAATAAGTTTCCATAATACAGGATAACATGTTTGCAGTGCAAATCTCTCCCCTCCTAAAGGGTAAGAATACACCTCCCAGCTGTGATTATTCAGAGGAATCTTACCAGAATCCCCTTTTGCCTTCCCCAGGTTGGAGTGAAGCCCTGCAGCTGCCTCAGTGGTGGCACATGTGTCACCAATATTAAATACCCTCCAGGCCTTGGTGAATACCTGTGCTTGTGCCCAAACGGATTTGACGGAGAATTCTGCCAGGAAGACATCAGGGACTGCAAATCAAACCCCTGTGGCAGCGGGACCTGCGTGGACAGCGTGGAGAGCTACTTCTGTAAATGCCCCCCTGGTCTGGGAGGTAACACCTCGCTGTTTGCACCTCGGGTTTAACTGCAGATGTATTGAGCTACAGGATGTTTTTGAGTGTAGCATGACCCCAGCATGGACTACAAATATAATCCTGTTCTTCTGCTGCCGTGGCTCAGCTTTAGACATAGAGAAAATGTGCAAAAGCAGGTGATAAGGAAAAATGACCTAAAGCTCTGTTGTCCTGGAACGACTGCTCAAGGAGGACGTGAAGCTCCCTGATCTCTGTTGCTTCCTGCTCATTTCCCATGGATTTGTCCATCCATGAGATGAGCTAGGAGAAGACTGAGTGAAAGAGAGAAAAAGCAAAGATCCAGGGCCCTTTTGCACTCAACAGGGTTTCACTTAATTAAGCCAAGGAAGGAACTAGGATTAAATGATGTTTTTTAGGTCTAGGTAGGAGAAGCAGATATGGAAAACACAGAAAAATAAATTGCCCTTTAGTCCTGCTTGAAGCGTCATTAAATTTAAGCATTAGAAAATCACAAGCCCATTGAATTGTCAGATATGAAGATGAAAGAAAATCTAGCCCTTGAAACTCTTCAAGGCTGGTGCCCTGGCTTCAAAATTCTATCCAAGCCAAAACCAGAACAGCTGGCCAAAAGGTGATTTTAAGAAATGAAGGGAAGAAAGATGATGACTTAACCCCCTGCTCTGTTCCTATTCTTGAGTCCCATAAAGTTGGCTGCTGTCAATGTTATAGGTTTGAAAAATAAAGTAGAAGTAACATCATATGCACATAATCATTACTGCTTATTGTGCATATATACAGAAAAAACCTCATTTTTAAACAATAGCAGTGAAGAGATTTTACCCAGTGGGCAAGGTACCCTTCCTGTCTGTCAGCAGCTTGTGAAACCTTCATGGTTTTGGTCAGGTGGGACTGCAAGCCCAGGTTTCATTTTTATAAAATTCCAGCAGAAATGAAAAATAAAAATCATTCAGAAGTGGAAGTCCAGAAAAATGGCCTAAAAGATCTGTGACACCTAATCTGCATTAACTCCAGCTAATGCTACCTAATGGCCAAAGCCTGCTGCTGTCCAAAGTCTTTACATCACCAGACTTCACTGAGGCCAACACAAACCTAAGCATGGAGAATAAAGTTCTAACACAGAAATTTGATCAAAATATAAAAATCCCTAAGCCAACCAAACATTTGCAGAATGTCTTCAATCCCCTGGAAAGAACATCCCTATGAGCACAGAAAAAATTGGAAATTTTTTGTGGTGTATTTGGTTAAACGTTGGAGATATACAATGAGAAAAAGTATTGATTACTTGCAAGGAATTGGATTAAATGAATAAAAATCAATATAATTCCATGAGTTAATAACTTCAGTGGACCTGCTGACTGGAGACACCAGGGCACACAGCACCTTCATGGCCAGAGAAAAAACAGGTTTTCCCACACCTTTAGCTCTTGCAAGTTAAATAACAGAGCAAGGGTTTTGCTGCTCTTTCCTGTTCTCCCCAAAATGCCAAAACAAAAGCAACAAAAGAAAATAAGATATGATTGAGTGAAAAAGGAATACATCTCAAAGTTTTAATAGCAGGTGAAAAATTATAAACAAGTGAAGCTGCAAGCCAGCTGGGAGGCAGATGATTTTACTTCAGGGCAGGTTCAGTGACAACAATAAAAGCTCATTCTTGATGCTGTGTTTATGCCTCAATTCCCCAGAAAACCATCAATAATCTAATGAGAAGGCAATGCTATACAGCTCAATTGACAGCACCACTTCACCAGCAAATCTTTACAATGACAGGAAACAGGCAGTAGAAACAAGAAGTGAACTTGTGAGAGCTTCCCAAACACCTCTGCAAGGGAAGCAGCAACCCAGGTGCATCGGTGTGAGGGTAAAATGTAAGAATGGGAACAAGGCAGGGAGAAAAGCCAGGAGAAAACGTGAGAGAAGGCTGACTCCAGAATAATTACTGGATATCTGTATTTAAAGCTCATTCATTTTTCATCTACATTGTCAACAAGATAACAAGGATTCCTGTTGTTTATTCTTTTGGCCAAAGAAAGCAAGAACATCACCCACGTGAGAACAGAACTCATCCTTGAAACCTATCCCAATCAAAAAATCATTATTTCTTTCCCCACATACCAGTGGTTAGTGCAAGGTTGGGGGTGGAATGGGGAGCAAGAAGGAACAATAATTTCATTTTATATTTCAGGAAACTGAAGAAGCTCCCAGGATTTGTTAATGGTTTCTAATAACCATAGAGCCCTTAAATGAGATTTTTCTGTTCCTTTAGAGTCAGTTTAATGTGAACACAGTCAAAAAATCTTTCTTTGCATCTGTACGTGGTCAGCTCCTATTGAGGCATGAAAGGACTTTATTTTCTCAGACAACTTCCCATGCAGGGATGGAGAAATATAGCTGGCACACAAACAGATGGTTCAGTCTTGGACCTTGAAGAACTTCTATTCCTATTATTTTTATTTGTGCTGTAGCAATGCCAAGACAGTTGAGACTCCCCTGTGCTACAGTGCACTGGAGGTCATGCAAACGGAATAATTGACACTTCTTGGTGCAGACAGTCTTCTGTCCACTTCTGCTACTTCTTCAGCATCATTCAGCCAAGTTTCAGTCTTTGCAAACATTTCTCCTTGGATTCATCTGGATTATCATTATGCCCAGATTGGTCAGCCACTGTTTAAAATCAAATCTCTCTGTGTGAAAAGCAGTGCTCACGTAGTTTCACCTTTACATCACAAAAATCAGCCAAGGGGCTGAATTTTAAAATCTATCTTCTTACTTAACGTGTTCCTTTGATTCTTGTAATGCCCTCATCTTTGAAATTTGAAAGAGAGCCCTTTGCAGTGAAAATAGAATATTTAAAGGTGAGAAGGAGAGCATGAGGGAGAAGTGACTGTTATTACTGAAACTGGGATCTTCATTCCTACTTTCATTGTTTATGGTAGCATGTTTAGTCTTTGTATGATACTCAGAGAAAGAAAGTAATTACTAATCTAATCAGAGGGTAACTCATTCAATATATCCATAATGTGATGTGTAATAATTTCCCAATGCATCATCAGAAATCAGCATCAGAGAAAAGCAGCCTGATTCCAGGAATGTGATAATTAAATAACGAAACATAAACAGTCAGCCAAAATGTAACAAGGGAAGGAAAAAGGTAAGCCTAGCCCTGCAACAGCTCAATACCTGCAACAATTTCAATAAATGAAGCAAGAAGCATGAAAACAAGAACAAATTAGCTTGAGATGGCACAGGAAAATGGATGTGGCTGTCGTGGTGCTGTTCTTTTTCCTCAAAAAGAAGCAGGCATGGGAAAGTGATGTCACTGGCTTTTTAGGCAACTCAGTCTATAAAGAGACTTCAATTTGAGTTCTCTGCATTGAGATGCTATTTTAACTTGAAAAGACTAGTGGAAGCAGTCTGCAATGCTGAAGCAATGAGAGATTATGTTGTAGGAGATGAATAATAATGCTCTGTTTTTATCATCCTGAAGTTCATTCCACTGTGACAAATTCTTTTTCTGACGGAAAAAAAAAAAAGATTCCTTTATCCTTAGACCTCTTATCACAATACAGCTGGAGGTCTGACATGGAGCAAACCTTTCTGTACCTGGTGCTATGTCTTGAGGCAGGTGCATGGATTCTCCAGAAGTTGTCCCAATCTCTTCGTACATTCCTGCAGGGACAAGGGGGATGCCTTAACAAAAGTGCTCTGGGCTAGTTTGTGACTGCCCTCAGGGCTGTACATCCTGTGACCAGCAGCAGCCAAGCCCCTTGGCCCAAGTGCACACAGACAGCAGCACCTGAAGCCTGAGGGAGTTTTAGAAAACATTCTATTTGATTACTCTGCCTCATTGCTGTTCAGACAGTAATTTTAACATCTGGGTCACCCTCCCCTAGAGGTATTCACTAAATCACTCCAAGCTGTGAATTTGAATATCAGTTGCTTTAAGGGATTTTTTAAAACCTTCTTTCTAAAATCAGCAGTAGTCAAGAGATATTGTTTTGGATTCAGATCCTGTGGCAGCCTTTCTTCTCAATACCAGTATTGTGGCTCAGCGATATTCTCAGAATGTTTCTTCAAATTTTGATTTTAAACAGAAAACCTTGGCTTTTTTTGTAATCTGATCATTTTATAATGTCTACCTTCAGCCAGACTCTGTCAGGCTAGTTCATAGTTATGTGAGGTTTACATAGAAATGGAAAGCATAGTAGAGGTCAGTACATGGCTCATCATATCCTAAAGCCAAAACGGTGAAATTCATGGCCTTCTTAAGTACACGACAAAGATCCCACATGAACAAGACAACAAAAGCAGCAGCAAACACGTGAAATGCAGGGGCAATATTAATTTCATTTATGTGCATTTTTACTTAACATGCACAGCTTTCCATGAGCAGGAGTCTCAAGTTCAGCACTTGCGGTGCCAATAACGACAGTAATAAACAGTGCAATAAAAGCAGGTTTAAGTGAGACAGGGGGGAATTTGGCTGAAGCATGAGTGACATACCCTGTAATGAGCTTGCAGCTGAGAAGTGAGCCTTTGTCTGCTTCAACATTTGAGCTGAAGTATAAACAGGGAATCTTTCCTGATTATTAACTTCCCCTTTGCTTTGCCACAGGGCTTACTTGTCAGGAAGACAAGAATGAATGCGAAGAGAGTCTTTGTTTTCCTGGAGTGTCTTGTACGAATACCTTTGGATCTTATGCATGTGGAATTTGCCCCAGTGGGATGGAGGGAAATGGTAAAACTTGCAAATGTAAGTGTTCTACATGATTTATTTTAATAGATGGTGGGGGGGGAAATGGGTTCAGTTCTACTATTATCCTTAATGGAGTACTTTGCCACTCATCTCAAGTACAGATCCTTAAATGTACAAAACAGGCTATTGCCATGTTATATTAATGTGGATATTTGCAAATTGCTCTGCTATTTTTCATTGTGGTAGAGAACAAGCAACACAGCATACAAAAAAAGTACTTTCCCGAGAGATAATTTGCATATTCTCCACTATTTCCCTCCTAAAATACATTCATGAAGAGTATTTGGGGAGCACGCCCAGGGCTGATTTTGCTTTGGGTGACAGCTGGAGGGAGAGTAAGAGAAAGGTCAATGTGCCAATCCTTCCCATCCTCCCACCTCAGTTTCCAAGGTGTATTTTCATTAGAGGACACAGTCCAGAGATGCTTGGCATGAAGTCATTCTTCAGATCCCAACTAGTGAAGAAAATGGCCATGAACAGTTTTAGATCTGCTCTATATTTGCTTTTGGAGCAACAGACTCTACTGGGGAGCCTACAGTGAGTTTGTACTCTGAGACCTTCCCAGTGCCCTTGAGGTGACTCACACACACTCTGCTTGTTTCAGTCACATAAACACAAGTCTTCTTCAAAATACTTTTTTTTTTAACCAGGAGAAGATAAATCAACACTTGAAGACTTTTTTACCTGTTTGTTGGTTTTTCCAAAGAAATCCAAGAAGTGAAAGATGCAGATACTTACTGTGCAGCCATTACCATTTCCTCATATTGACTGCAGAAAGGAAAAAAAATATCGACTATAAACAAACTGAGTGGTAACTGCAGGACCCTGGCACTAACAGAGCTACCTTTGCCAGATTTACCAAACATCCCTTCAATCACATTGCCAAACAGCTGTATATAAACTCTTCTATACTCCATCATTTGGCCACATTGGTTATTTCAAAGTGACTTTGCATCTGTTTCACAAATGCATATTTTAATGGTTAATTTGACCCACAAAGGAAGGATAAACCAAATAATGTGCTTTTGAAAAATACACCCTTTCTTACTTTGCATCTTTGAATTACAGAAAAAACCCTCTATTTCTGAAATATACATTTATTAGAAGGAATAAACCAGAGGGCTTTTTTGTTCACCTAAGATAGGGTAGAAATCATTATTTTTAGTTCTGATTCAGAGACTTAACATTCCTGTTCATACTCCCTTGCTCAAGTGAGTATAAAGAGAAGGACGACTGAAGTAGTTGTATAACTCCTAAAGTGAGCAACAGCTTATTGCATTGTTTAATATATAAGGAGTCAGAGTTTCAGGCTCTATTAAGAGTAGAGAATATTCAAGAGACCCAGGGCAATAACTGTTTAACTTACAGCACTATCTGCATAGACTTTACCCCTAATTCATTACATTAAAATTATGCAGAAAAATCACATTTTTCAGAGTCATCTCATTGCAGCCACATACATTTTTACAGGTATTTTGGCACACACAAAGCTGGCAGCTGAACTGACTGAAGCCCACAAACACACTCACCAGAGTTTCAGAGAGAAGGAGAGGCGAGACTCAGAGCATGGCTACCAGGGTGAGGTGCAGCATCCCCATCCAAGGAGCAGTGCTGTCCAACACGGTTTGACCTGAGGCTTTCCAAGTGCCCCGAGCCCAATGAAAGATCAGGGTGCACACTAAAACTCCCAGACAAGCAAAGTTCAGAGGGTTTAGGCAGAATAGTTTTTCCATTCTCGGTTGAAGCTTTGCTGGGTGGCAGCAGCTGGACCCACCTGATCTGCCTTTATTTGCTTGTTGGCTTCCAGAGTAAACTTGTGCCAGGTTACCTGATTTGCTGTTGCTGTGGCTTTTTATCATCAATCACAGCTCAGCTCTAACACCTTGTTTCTCTGTGATATTTTCCACAGCTGTGCTAGCTGCTGATGTTACAGAAGCATTAAGCAACGGCAAAGGTGAATTGAACAGGACTAAGGTTAAGCAGCCACTGCAATCCTTAGAGGCAAAGGATTCTCCTGTAATTAAGAATTTTAACATAAGTGATAGACACGGTGGGTATACAAGGATATGAAATATTTTTCATCTGGGGCAGTTTATGTATTCAGAAATCATTAATTTTAACACCTTACAGTAAATACAAGCTAGCTGTTTATAATACAAGAAAATTTGAGTTAGATATAAAACCCCTCTTCATACATCAGACGGGGGATTGCTGCTAAACAATTTGACATGGAAGGGAGGCATTACAACAATAACAGTCAGAGTGATCAGGCTTAAGTAGAAATCACAGCACTCCAAAATGTAGTGATCAATGGAAAAGCAAGATGGTAAGAGTGGCAGTTTGTGCCAGCTTGCCATAACCAAGTGGTGCTGGTGTTTTATTTCAGTATTTAATGGGCAGCCACTTAACTGATCTCGAGTTTTAGCCACAAGTGAAGATCAACTCAAGGAATGAACTTGCCTGTGGCAGTAGCTTTTCCTAGAGGTGCAGCACTACAGCACTCTCTGACATGGGTCTGCACCTGCACGATGCTTGTGTTGGTCCTGCTCTAATGAGTGTTGCATTTTTAATTGATTTTCCTGTGAAAGCAGGCAGCAAAAAATTGAGATTGGTCATGTACCAGGCCAGCCAACCTCTAATCAGAACTTGCCTCTTGCAGGTATCCTATATCATGATGCTGTAGGTAAAGCTCAAGAATAATGCAGAAAATACTTGAGAATGATGATGGAGGCTTCACTGGAGGCAGTTAAAAAAGATCTACAGCCATCATTAAGATTGTATTCATCATCTGTTCTCTCTCTTGACACTATTAAGTACTTCACAGGCAGTTCATATACACTTGCTATTCAGTGACATCATAAGTGGTAAAATATTATACACTACCAGAGTGTTAAATTTTGCACATAGTCCTAAGATAATTAAAGCAGTTTTCTGTAATACAAAGTTTGACACATTAAGGATGATTTCCAGATCAGAAACATATGTACTTCACAGTGTAATTTCAAAAGTAGGGTATAGTGCTTCAAGGTTTGATAATTACCTTCCAATTATAAAAGACCTAAAAGATGTCAAATAATACCTTTTCTCACTCAGTTAATCTTTCACTTATGCTGAAAATTACAGTTTCTATATTGTACATGATAAATGCCAAACAATTTCGAGTAATAAATTTGAAAACATGTAATTAGAGGACCAATAAATCTTGCTATAATGAGAAACAGCTGTTCTGTTACTCTGTGCCTACAGGACATTCTCATGTTTGGCTCAAGGTTTGGGAACATTTTGCATTAATTGGACTTCAAAAGAATAAAAGCAGTTATAAAGCTTTAGCTGGGCTCAGGCAGTAACTGCTAAATTTAAGATACGTGTTTCATCTGAGAAATTATTACTAAGATGCTTGAACTGCCTTGTTTCTGGCCTGCAGCACGTGTGTCAGACATCCCCAGCTGTGCCAGCAGGCCGTGCTTCCCTGGAGTGCTGTGTTTGGACCGGAGCCCCCCTCACGCTGGGTACGTCTGTGGCCCTTGTCCAGCAGGCTTCTTTGGAAATGGTCGAACCTGTACCAAAGCCCCCAAACCAGGTACTCTCTATTTATTTAGAATTGTAAAAAGGTTGTGCACAGAAAGGCTGTGAGGAAGTGCGAGCTAGCTGGGCATTACAGCACACTGTACTCTGGAATCCAGCACTGATGGCTGTGCTCTGTCGCTCTCAGCTGAGCAGCTGGCAGGGCTTATTTCAGGAATACCTGGCTCCATGAGTTGAAATCCAATAGATTAACCACCTAATTTGCTACTAGGGGGAATTCTTCACGACAGGGTTTGCTCAATGGTATGAATCACCACATCTGTATTTCTGCCACAGCACTGGCACAGGAGCGCAGGACTCGTTTCCTCCTCAGTGAGATCAGAACATGACACATGCCAGTATCACTCAGCCCTCCTTCTTTCCTAATTCTTCTGCTGCAAGGCATCTGTTCTGCAAGGTGACCTGTGAAGACAATAATAAACAAAGTGTCATGCAAGAACAACTATACCAACCACTGAAGACAACAGATAATTAAAGAATCTCGATAGTATTGCTCATAGCCTGAGCAATTATCTTCCTTAGGGAGCTCTGAAACTCAGCTGCTCCCATTAATCTCTGAGGACGGAAGAGAAGGCCTCATTAAAAGAGATATTCTGCTGTAGTGAAAGAAAAGCTGGGTCCTGACCTCAGGGAGAAAGTGGCAGTGGCACAGCAACCACTGTCACCTGCTCCTGCTCTCTCTCAATGATATTCCCATAATTCAGAGTGTGGTTCTGAAGGGACAGTCTGGGTGATTGTCCCCTTTTTACAGCACAGACTGCACTGCCAGGAGCAGTCATGTTTACTCCTTAATAACAGTAGTTGCTAGGTTATGTTCCTTGGTTTTCTTCTAAATCTTTTTCCTAAGTATTCAAGACAGAGTGTCTTGAAACCTGTCAGATTGTTCCCTGACCTCCTACACTTGACCAACCCCCCTTCACTTCCCATTCTGTATCCAAATCAATGACTGTTACCTTGGTGTTATATTTTAACACACTCTATCAAAGTGGAAGCAATTTTACTGTTTAGTGTAGGTATCATCCAATCTCTTCTTACTACAAATTGATTTTAGCTAGTTCTCAGAATTTAAAGGTCCCAAAAATAAACCCAACATTTTTCTCTCCCTAGCAATGAGTATGTACAAAGTATTAGTCTGCCAGCATCACTAAGCCAGCTATTGACTCTTCTATAACTTGGGGAAGTTGTAAAAATGGTTGAGGAAGAAAAAAATCATGGTGCATATAAATAACTTTTCTGTTATTGCCCAAAGCTGCGCCTTGTCATTAATGGGATAATGGGATACACATTGTGCACCCCAAAGGCCCTTTAAGTGCTGTTGAGCAGAACAGACATTCTACAGCTGCAGGTATTGGTACAGTAAATCAGGCACACTTACACTGTGCTTATAGAAACATTAACCAATAAATTTCTCGGTGTTCTAGAAAGGGGAATGCAGAGAGTAGCTGCCGTTTACTGTGATTCATACCTGTCATGTACAACTCCAGGCAAAGATTTAAGAAATATCCCAGGTATCAGGATTTGAAGCAAGTGCGTGCTTCCTTCAAAACTGAGCTGAACATCAGAGGCTGGGGGATTGTTTTACATTTTTCTTTTGGTTATGCAAACTGAGCCAGGACTTCATGCTGCAAATGATGCCAGCTTGAACACTTCGGGAAGGAAATGAAGAGGAATTATTTTTTTTTTGTTCCAACAGAACTTTATACGCATTTTTGTGAATTATATCATAATATAAGTGATGAGAATCTTGTGTCTCAAGGTTAAATGAGAGTAGTCATTTGTTTTAATACTTAGAAATGAAAGCAATTGTTGCAGCTGTATGAGTGTCCTAATTCGTGGCCAAAATGATGAGTTTAACTTTCCTTCCCAAGTCCTTTGTCAGCAGAAGCAGAAGTATTGTATAGCACTGATGATTAAAAGATATCAGACAAAAAAGAATTAACTTTCAATTAAATTTATGTACAGTTGTGGATTATGATTATTGTGAAATCCTCCCTGTCGGAATAATAGCTTCTTTCTCTTGTAACTTATGCCATCAGTCTCCAAATGAAACAGAACAAATCCTCTTCAGCTTGCTTCAGTGCTTGTGAAGGTGCTGAGATTATGTGCCACTTCTTTCCAACTCTAGTAATTTTTAATCTAAAAATACTCCTGCTAATCCCTATTTTGTACTTTTATTGGCTGCTTTTGACATGAAATTATACTCAATTGCAGTGATTTAAGGATTAAAGGATAAGTATTTTTTCATATTGAAACTATAAAAATTACCCAACTGCCTTTGTAGGCTGCCGAGGAGAAAAATATTCCAGAAGAAAATTGTTTCCTAAGTCAGTGTTTGATGAGCTGAACCCAAAAAGTCCTTCCATTTTGATTTATAATCAATAAAGTACCATTTCTTCAGCATTGATATGTGATGGGCTTTCATCTCTTGAAGTGCTTGACTTGCTGCAAACTATGTACCTCTTAATTTAAACTTAAAAATAAGTTTCTGAGCTACATTTATCTGCTCTAACAAAGATGCAAGGCCTCATTCTGTTCTCACTTACATATTTTACCTGGCTTATAGCTGCAGTCTGTACCACTTCAAACCAACCAGACTTGGCTGCAATTTTACTTGAAGTATGTCAGAACAGTCTTAAGGAAAAGCCAGTATGGAATTTCACATATAAAGGGAATTTTTTTTTTTTTTAAACAGACTCTCCTATCAGAAGCAAAAAGCTATTCCTTTCCCTTTCAGATCCATAAAGCAGGTATCCTACATTTATTTAAAAATTTACTAGTAGGGTCAAAAGTCCCTTAAGTCTGCTGGCATTGCAATAAAGAGGAAAGCCCAAGGAATTTAAATCTGTCCAGGTTTCCCTGGGCACATTTCACTTTTGTATAAAATATCTGCTCCTTTTTTGCTAGAAGAGGCAGATCTATTAAATCAAACCATCCAGTATCACTGGCCATATTCTTGGCACAAAGAAAATGAATATATCCTAATGGGGATGCTGGTGATGTTCCTGCACGGTGCAATATCAGTTCTTGTCAGACACTGTGGGTATTTCTCCAGATTGGTTTCATCACTCACAGTCACACAGATACCCATCTGTTTGCACTTTCCTTAGCAGGTTAGAGAGGTGGGTGTCATCACAAAGGATTTATTTTTTTACTATTAGTAAATCAGCAATTTTACTGGACAAAGCAGTGCCACATCCATCACCAATAAAAGATTATTTGTTCAGGGCTGGCTCTTTCTGCCTCTCCTGGTTTAGGCAGCTGAAGATCAAGGGAAAGGGTGATTTTATGATCTCTGTAATCGAGTTCTGCTTTCCCATTCTGAGCACCGCTGCAAGATCTCCTGTCATAGCAGTTAATTTGCAGTATTGTAGACATTTGGCACTTGCTGTACTTTTGCGTGTGCAGCTATTTGTTATGTTTACATGCTCTGTGCTTCTCCCTCCTCCAGTATCTGCACTGCGCATCTGAATTCGCTTTGATTTTACATCAGAGAGACCTCTGTCACCTTCTCATTTGCAGCACTGCCAGATCGACATCAAGGTGTGGGTTTAAAAGGAGAATAAAACGTTTTGAAGTAAAAGAATGTGTGTGTCTTTAAACACACACTGCTCAGTCAAACACCAGAGGAGCATACTAACCTTAAGATTTGCATTCTTAAATTTTAACTTGGTAATCACTTCTGTCATTATTAGCACTCATTATTGATCACTATCCATGAAAAATAAATATCTGCAGTAAGAGCTTTGGTCACTAACCCAAGGTTTCAGGTCTGGAGCTAACTGCAGGAGTAGGGACCTCTTACTGCCTGGAACCAATCAAACGATTTTGTTTCAAGGCATGACTGAAGAATGTATTAGAGTCCTCTCATCTTTTATCTAACAGAATTGATGAATCTGCATTAAAAAGATCAAGGCCCAGATTCCAGTCTCACTTACAACAGTGTAAATCATAAGTGACTCCACTGAACGAGTAGCATTTCCCTAATGGACTGGGCTGAGCACAGTTCCTGGAAGACACAAAAAAAACCCTGTTAAGGCAGGCACATCACACACAGGGCTTTTACATACAAGATCTGTGCGTACCAGTAGGTGTAGATAAAAGGCAAACACTGTTCAGCATTCAGAGAGTGCTTTGCAAAGAGTAACTAACCCAACCTGACATGGTTTATGCAACGAGTTGCAAGGCCTACGTGAAGGCAGGGATGTAGATGCTGCAGCCATTAGCTGTGAAGTTGCCTGAGATCCTTGCAAAGACAAAACAGAAACAGTAAACAAACAGTAAAGGATATTCTGATTTGCCCCTGTGTGGGAATAGCTCTCAGCTCTGCTTGTGAGCTCCAAAAATGGGAAGCATTGAATGTCAATGTCTTCCAGCTCCTAGCTCTGACTCAGGCCATGGAAACTCCGTCCACAATTCATCTTTGGAGTGCATGGCGGGAGGCACTGATCTCTTTCATAAACACTGTTTTAGTGTTTCTAACTGGTGTATTTCAGGACAAAATGTCCGTTTTTTTTCAGATGGACCAGTGATGATGTAATGATGTCTCCTTCAAGGGATGTGATGAAATGACAGCTGAAGTGGGGTTAGAAATGCTGCACAAAAACATTCCATATAAATTTGGTCTTATGAAAGAGTCACTTTGCAAATGGCAGACCAGTAAACTTCACATGAGGCCTGCATGAGCCTGGCATTTTGCACATAAGCTCTGACCCTTTCCTGCCCTCTGAATCTGAAATTGCCACTGGAAATCCACTCCTGTGCTTGTCAAGACAGAAAGGGAGTCAGAGCGAGTCTTTCTGATGTCTTTCTCCTCCTTAAGGATACCTCAAAAAATATTAAGTATTTTCAGAAAAATACCAAAAGACCTGTACAGTATATGCTATGACCCAAACATAACAACCAAAGTAGGCACGGTGGGAAGAATATGTTTAGATAATTTAAAAGATAAATGGTCTCCAGCTTCACTGATCCATACACTCTGTCAATCCAGAACTTGTTAAGTGCTTCCAATACAGATGATATATTTAGGAAATGATGTAGCTCAGCAATAGAAGACCAATGAAGCCCAAGCCATAAAACCACTAGGGAAGAGGACTCAGCTATATGCCATGAATAATATTTACATTCAATCAGAATATCAAGTACAGATTACATTTCTCTCCTACCAAGAATGTGCCACCTTTTGCTTAAGCAATCACTGGGCCATCATGACTTTTAAGTGATAATAACAACTCGGTCTCCAACAAATAATCTACACAAGATACAGGCTCAGTAGTTTTTTACATTGACAGAGCAGAGAGCAAGATTATCTTCTCTTAGAATTTCCAGGCTCATTTAATCATCCAGCTATAAAAGCACACAGCTTTTAAAGGGAGCCAACCCTGTTTGCACAAATTTGACAAGATTGCTGTTTTGTTAGAGGCACTTAAAGGCCCCTTTAGAACTGGAAGTAACTCAGACTGGACCAATATCCTGGCCCCATTAAAGCAACACAAGAGTTTTGCCATGAAGGGATAAAGCAAAGAAGAATTTGAAAAGAAAATACTCATAAGCAACACAAAGAACAGCACAGTTCAGGGGGATAAAAATAGATGTGAAATATACAGACTTATCATGGTCAGGACAAATTTAGGACCAGTTCCTTAATATCTTGCTGGTTTTGAACAGGTACATGAAGGTAGAGTAGCACCCACTTCACAGGACTTGCTTGCAGAACCAGGGGATGCCCACTGCCAAATCATGTGAATTTTGCCCCAAATATTACACATCCCATTAATAGGATTGGTTCCTTCCTGAAGGGATACAGCAATAGCCTAACACAATGCACCTAATCCTCTGGGATGGAAGAGAAAATCATCACCCATGCTGATAATATATTAGATTTAGAACTTCAGAGAATCAGAATATCAGTGTTGGAAGGAACATCAAAAGATAGCTGGTGAAACCTTTGTTTTCTCAAAGAGAACTAGCTAAGTTCTCCTGTGACATAACATCTGAAATCTTATTATTGTAATTCCTTGCCTTTTGTTTTCTGAATTGGGAAGAAAATATAGGTTCTTGTCAGCCTAATCAGTTGAAATTGTGGAGAATTCCATAAAAGCATGATTTTACTGGAAGTATTTATACATGCTTATATGATTTTAAAATAGATTCATTACTGGTCACCAGTAAGGCATAGTTCATTTTGTGTCTTGGCATTCATATGTAAAATAAGTCAATTTTTATATGTTTACAGCCCAAAACAACATAATTATTGTTTTAGACCATTTATATCTTGAATTAAATAAAAGAAGAATTTCAGTAAAATATTCAAATTTAAGCTATTTTTTCTTCAATGAAATATTATGTCTTTTCTTTTGAAGAAATGAACTTTCTTTATAATCTATTATTACTGTTCTAAAGGATTCTACATGGATATTTCAGAGAATTAGACAGGGATGTTTCAGAAATGATCTGCCTTAATTTAGCCTATTTTGTATATATCTATCAACCTGTTCGTGCCAGGAGAGAGTCTGAAGGCCCATGAGGCATCATCAGATAAGAACACAGTTTCTATTAATTTTTCCATCTATCTCAGTTCTGAGAAGTAAAATATACTGTCAATTCTTGAATAGAAAATATAATTTGGTTCCATGAACTCTATCTTAACATCACCTTTGTAGCTGCTGAAATAATGCAGTTTCAGGCTCCAATAATTGGAGGTGGCAGAACACAAAAGAGGAGAGGTAAAAGTTCAGAACTGAAAGATGGACAAGGGGTAATAAAAGGAAGAGTGATAAAACAGCTACGAAGGGATTAAATGGGTGATCCAGGGTGTTTTGAAGCACAGCCACACTTCTCCTTGGCTTCCTGTTTTCTTGGCTGGGTATTCAGAGAAAAGCAGAGGAAAAGCACTTCTGAAAACAGCAGCAGAGAAGGGGTTAGACCCAAGGAATGTAAAGAGCACGGAAGGAGATCTGGCAACAAAGCAGTGAGAGGAGCACGGCTTCTGTGCAACGGGTGAGAGCACATCAAACCTTTCGAGCTTTTTCCAACCCACAGGAGGGAAGTTTTCAATTAAATCTTGAAATAAACTGGAAGGTAGAAGAAGTGTTTGAGAAAACATTGTTTGTAAAAGCATAGCAGGTTTGTAAACCTCCATACGATATCCAAAAAGAAGATACTGATAAAGAAAATTGTAGATAGAGAAGGGAAAAAAATCCATGCGTGGGGAGCATGCTCATATCTTTGCAATCAGTAACTCCTACACCATTTTAAAAACACTGCCTCTGGTCACCATTTTCAATTTGTATTGAAAATGTACACAAAAAAAATCTCAAAAGAAATAAAGAAAGCTCCCCAACAAACAAAGTCTGAAAACAAAGTGCTCAAAATACATTATTTTTCCTCAAAGACCCATTTTCTGTCATTATGTTCATCACCTTCCTTCACTTTGCCTGTATATGATGTCTTTTCCCAAGAATCTTACTTGGAAAGCAGATCCACATAATAGGGGAAAATGTCATGTATTAGGATAAATTTTGTATTTAAAGCTCTTTTATCAGTTTCAGCCTTAAGTGTCATTCTAGGACTCCAGCTCATGGTCTAACAGCACTGTTATCTATCCAGGACGCCAAAAAAAGAGCTGCTCGTTTAAATCTATGAGAAATCTGGTTTAAATGAATATAAACTAAGGCAGTATTAGTGCTCCAACTCTTTGATCCTCTTAGTTTTTTCTTTCATGTAATCTTCACAATCTCTTAAACTTCCCAAAAGGTTTTTTGTTTCTTGAACTCTAAATCATAATGCGTTCTATTGAAAAAGTTTTACAAATAGAAAAATATTCCCTATTAGAAAAAGAGCTATACCTAAGCAAAATCTTTCAAACAATTGTTTCATATTTGTTCAGTATGAAAGGGATAATCTTTATGTATTCCTTGACATACCTTAGATACGACTGAAAACTTTGTCGTGTAGTCAATATCATTTGTATGTTCATGAACAGTTTCTTTCCTGACCAGCCATCTCAGAATCCCCATTTACTTTAAAGACAGCAGTTAATGAGTTGAGATGTCAATTATATTGTTCTGAAAACCTTGAAGCAAATGATCTGCACAGTGATGCAAAAATTAAGTGAGCTTTATTGTGACATAAGTAAACTCACTACCTCATACTCAGGTAGTGTTTTTTTGCGTACTCACATAGGTTTTCAACATCCCAGACCTGGAAAAGGACCTCCTTGGTGGCAGGGTCTAGACCCATCCTTGGGAATTTTTACTCTGAGCACAGAGAGGCTTGTAAACAAGTGGGTGAGCTGGCTGAAGATCCCAGGTTTTCTCCTCCCCAAAAATGTTGTGTTAGAGCAGAATGACTTTGTATTTCATTGACACAAGACAAATTTGCCTTGCAAATTTTGAATGGTGTTAGAGAATTATGTGTGTGCAGCTGCAGCCACATTGGCAAACAGAGTCTGAAGCAGAGTTGTTATAATCAGAAGTGGCTGAGTGATGCAGAGTCCACAGACGATTCCCTGTTGTTCATGATTTTGGTAGGTGAAGGGGAAGAATATTGCTCACCAAACAGCAACATCAGCGACACAGTCTCATTTTCTATCAGGCTGAAAGAGCTCAGGGACAGTGAACTAGATGCTCACCTTCTAATTTCATCATTAAAACATCAAGTGAGTAAATTTACTCATCACAGAAGTGGTGGTTTGAGAGCACAAGGACTGACTACTCCTGTACAGATGGATAGAGGGTTGTGTGACTGCTTTGCCCTGTGCTGAGCTGTGTGGAGTGAGGCATGCCAGGTTTACAACACATTCTACTTTCCAATTTTTTACATAAAAATAGGTAAAGGATCATTAGGTCTAGAACTAAACCCCTATCTAAATTTACACTAATATCCCCATCACAATGAGCCTTTGAAGTGCTTTTGTTGCTACAAAAATAATCCTGGAAGTAACTCTTTTTAAGACTTGGGTGGTTGTAGTTGTATTTCGCTTAAAGGTGGTGAGGAATTTATTCTGAGAGTTATCACTTGTGCCTGTAGGAGAAGGGATATGGTGACTGGGAATTCCAACCAGCATCTAATGTGGGGAACTTCTGGAGGTTTAAGAGGAAGGAAGGGAGAATCAAAACTATATTACTGAATATTAAGGAGAGGCAAAACATTAGGGTATGACTGGATGGCAAAAGAAGAGATTTAGGAATTAAACACACTCTGACTATAGAAGAAAGTAATGCCAGAACACAATAATATAAAATAGGAAACTAAGAATTGATGTAAAAAACAGAACTTCCCTGGAGCCTCCTATTGACAGCTGCTCGTTTCCCTCTAGTCACTCAGTAAATACAGAAAAAATATTAACATGGAAACATACAGAGGGAAAAGGGAATATCCTTAGCACTCTGGTAACAAGACTTCTTAGACCAGTGTAATTTTTCTGTTCTCTCTTGACATTTTAAATAAGATTTATGTGCTGGTAGATGTTTCAAATTTTAAATGATGACCCACACAGTGTAATATGTCAAAAGAGCATTTCTCTGCCAATGTTCTTCTGAATGAGAAATGGCCTGGACAGCAGGTACTACTAAATGTTAATAGCTCTAAAACTACACAAATTGTAAATTTATTGAATTGTGTTAATAATGAATTCTTAAACTGTTCAGAGAATTCTGAAAGAGTTTTAACTCGTGCAGAATTAAAAGTGCCCATAATCCTCTGAAGTGGCAGGCAGAAGAGGCCACAGCGAGAGGAGTCTGTTGAGGAGAAGGAGCCAGTCTCCACCTGAAGATTAGACTGGTTTGGAGCATTTTATTAGGTTAAAAGAGAGAGAAGCATTTGAGATTACATGGTGATTCTTGTAGTCTCTTGCTCAAGTCACTAGATAAATAAAAAGTTACACTCATATTTAAAACCCAAAAGGTAAGTTTCCAACTCTAACAGCTGTAAGGAGAAGCATGGCAACAAAAAGGTGATAAATACTCATGTCTGCAGGCAGCTTAAGCAGGTGTTTGGAGTGTCAGCTGCCAGTTTTGGTCAGGATGGGGCTGTCCCCAAGGCACAAGGCTTGGGAAGAACAGTGTGAAGGTGTGTGAGCCTAAGCCCTGCAAAGAGGTGGGGGAACAGCACCAAGGACCATGGCAATCAGTCTGGTGCACCCTGCTCTAGGCAGGGTGTGAAATGTGTGCTGCTTCCCTGGGAACAGAAATAGTTGGGGTCAGAAGGGGACATGACTTCTCTTAATTCACATCTGGATCTGGTCTTTTTCTGAAAGATTATAAATGCAAAAAAAAGAAAAGCCAATCAAACAAACCATAAATTCAGAAAAGCAAAAATAGACTGGATTTCTTTTCTGTGTTTCAGAATGTTGATATCTCACCCTGGGTTTAAGAGATGTCAAGTAGCTTCTCTGTTTGTGAATGGCTGTTTTCACTGGATTAAGTAACCATTTTACTCCCTTTGTAATGAACTCAATCCTCTCCAACTACAGATATTTAGTAGTTCACTATAAAATGGAATTCAAGTGAGACAAGAAGTCAGACTTTGCTGTGCCTTAGCAACACCGTGATGGCACTGGAGAACCAGAGACTGGTTATGACAGATCTGATTTGTGAGCTTAGTGTGAAACTGGGAGAACCAGGGGCTGGAGTGTCACAGGCTGGGGGACTCCTGCACCACATGGATGGAAAGTGCCCTGGTGCCCAGCTGGATGAGGGATGTTAAACCTCTGTCTCAGAAATTTGCCCTCTGTCACTCTTTCTCTAATCTTCCCCAGACAGGGGACAACAGAGGAATCTGTCTTTTTGGGACCTGATCCATATGAGATTGATGCTCTGCTTGCAGTGGGGTGGTCCATCAATAAAACCAGAGGTCCTGCCATGCACAGCTGGAGCAGAGCAGAAGTATCTCAGTCTTTTATCTACCTCTGTGAAAAATAAACTCAATTATTCTACTGCTGCACATTTCCCTGTTAGTATGGGCAGAAATACTGACAGGTAGTGAAAACGTGGGTTTGTTCCATCCTATAACCTTGACCACTTCTCCTTGTAGAGTTTTTTTGGTGATTTCACCCAGTCCAATATGTAATCATATGCTGGCATAGCAGGGAAAAACAGATTCACACACTCACAGTTTGCATTGATAATGGTTATACGTTTGAAGATATTGATCAACGGCAAGGAAAATAAATTGAAGTAATGCAAGATTTGAGAAAGCTGCTGACTACAGAAAACTGAACATATTCTTTTGGTTTGCTTTCTTTGTTTTAGTTTATTTAGATATCTGGAAGACTGTAGAAAGAAACTTTCAGGTATTCCAGAAAAAAATCTATCATGTTCTTATATGAACTAAATTGCACACTATCAGTATAAGCAAAAATCTGAAAAAATGAAAATTGAGAGAATATTTTGGTCAACACCTTTGAATGACACCAACATCTTATGAAATTTAGTCACCTCTATCAAATGGCTCAGGGACCTTGATCAGTGTATATCATAATGAATAACCAACACCAAAATGTACCACTATATATCATAGTGAATAACCAACACCAAAATGTACCACTACGCTTCATTGATAATATTTGAGATGTAAAAATTACCTTATCACAGAAATACTCCAATAATATGCTCCCCCTTACAGAGAAAGATTAAGTTTATTTGTAGGATGGGTATCTCACCTCTATAATCTGCTAAAGAAATAAAAGATTTCCCTTTCTCCGGTAGTCAATCTCAAATTTACTCAAATTTAATTAGGAGGAAAACCCATTTAATTGTGACTCAGTAGAAGGAGCTCAAAGCTATAATCGGGGCTCGTTCTAGAAATTTGTCAGAGAGGTCATTCAGCCCTTCACTGTCATTCCTGTTGATTTCTGGTCCCTGAATCAAATTTTCTAAGGGCTGTAATGATCATCTATTACTGATAATTTTGTATGGAGATATTTCTTCCATCTTTCTCTCATTCATTCAGTTTTAAAAATCCTTTGACTTCTCCTATCCTTGCATGCTCATTTTGCTGATGTCCTCCTGCTTCATCACCTCTGTTCTTCTGTTCTGTGTCCCTCATCATTCACCAGCCTTACCTTGGATACTAAAATCCATGTATTTGCCTTCTGCTCCACTAAATACCATGTATTTACCACCTGATGGCCATAGCTTGATCCAGTACCATTGTAAATCTCCAAAACATTGTGCTTCAGGGCAATAGAAACTCATCAGCTGCCAGCAGAATCACACTATTTATCAGCCAAATAAACACTGCTTTGGCTGCCAGGATTTGCCCTAACTTTCATCTGACCCTTGCAAAGCATCCAAATCTCCTTCCTTGCTAACTATGGTTAAGATCTCCATCAATGGGAGTTTTTGGAAAGTGATTAATATTTATATTTTTTAAAAAAAGAGGTGCATCCTGCATGGGATTAACCCCAGAACCAAGCAAGGGATTTTGTTCAGGATCCAATATATTCCATATCCTACGGAGTGAGTATGCCAGAACCGGTTAAAAATAGCCTCTTCCATTCATTAGCGTCAGCAGATGGCCATTAATCTTCCTGAAAGTATTGATTCAAACTACTCGTCTCCACTTTCAAGGCCCTTCACAGAGTCCCCTCTGCCCATCTATCATCCCTCCTTGCACAGCTGAAAAGGTGGCTGGCTTTGGGACAGGCGGTGACAGTATCAAACCGGCCACCTCCCTCACACGCTGCCCCTCACGTCTGGAGGGAGCTGTGCACAGCACCAACAAAGCTCCTCCATTTGTCTCCTTTAAAAGCTTTCCTAAAACTTCACTCTGCCATCAGGGCTGCAGAAGCATTCCTGAGGCACCCGCTGGTGAGATGGCCCTGGAGCCTCTCCGGGGCACAACCTTGCCATGGGCCACGTTGACATTGTGTGTATCTCCATCTCCTGTATCCCTCTGTGCCAAACTGCAATGTCCTGTCTCCTTGCCTCAAAGAGCTGGAATCCAAACTCTCTGAGTTATGTCCTGCAGAGCATTTCCCAGCACAGTGTTGCAGTATAGGCAGGTGATAAGAAGCAAATCTTGGCTCAGGAGGTCAAGAACTGGAAGATTCCCCACAAAAACTGTGCGCAGTACCAAAACCTCCAGGAGTAGTGTAAGCCAAAATTAGTAAAGCAGCACAGCAAGTATTTTTGCTAGGCTGCATGTCAGCCCTGTGATGCAACTCAAATAATGCCTGACCTTCTCTGAGGCTTGCTACCTCAGGTGTTAAGCCACAAACAATATATTTCATCTGGTTCATGACTTGCTACCCTGTGAATTTCATCACTGCAGTTCCCTGTGCATCACTGCTGGTGTCACCCACAGCAGATAACTCCATGTCATATCTAAGCCAGTTGGCATGAATGTGCCCTTAGCATATTTGATAATTAACTCTTTTACTTCTAGAATTGATGTTCTGTTGTTTGCTCCAAACCCAAAGGTTCACTGCTGTTCCTTTCAACTCTAGACCAGCAAATTTAGCTTATGTATATCTTCCTTCTGCCCTAGTTTCAAGACCTTCCCAAGGCCACATGGATTTTCCTGGAAGAAACATTGAAGATGCTAGAGGCTCTCACCAGGAAGATGTATTAAAGACCTCGGGAAACGTATTTTCTCTTCTTTCCCAAACCCAAATTCCAAGACAAGATATTACATTCCTTTTGGAAGGAAACCCCACAGTCATACACGCTCCATCCCTTACAATGGAAAGGAAGACTTCCCAAGCTGAGATATTGCCAGCAAAACAACCTGGTATGGAGTTCACAGCACCTGAGAACCAACAACCTTTTCTTGAGAGAAGAAGTGACACACACATCCCCCTTCTGCATGGGGAGCCAGAGCCCCGAGCCCCAGCTGTCGGTGTGACCTCCCACACCCCTCTCCGTTTAAAGCAGCACAAAGCAGCCACAGCACGGGCTGCTCCTCCTCATGCCAACGCAAGGGCAGGTTCATTCCCTGCAAGGTCACAGGCTCGTTCCAGGTATGCTCATTCCCCCAGGAAATGGCCTGGCCGAGCTGCAGTGTTGAGGAATAAACCTCCCCAGGGTTTCCCAACAGAGCAGCCCGGAGCATCTCCTTTGGGAAGGCGCGTCCCCTCCGCTCCCCCTCTGCTGGGTCCTTCCCTCGATGCTGCTTCCCGGAGCGCCCCAGCAGGGTCTGCTCCTGGAGCCAGGCTTCCAGCACAGACCACGGCAGCCAGGAAACTGCTCAGCAGAGCAAGGGATGCTGTGGGACTGCCAAAAACCAGCGCTGGGCTGCACCACGAGGTGGGGTGTGCTGCTCTGCCGTGTTTCACTGGTGTGCAGTGCCAGCCAGGTGAAGATGGAGAGTTGAAATGTGGCCCTTGTCCCCCTGGATACGGCGGTGATGGAATTACATGTGAAGGTAAGGGAGAAAATCCTCTTCAAAATGCTATTATAACTCCAAGTCGAATAATTCTCCAAAGGAAAAATTAAGTTTATAATAAATTTGGAGATTTTTTGTGGCTGGGACCATTCTGTTTTCAAAACCAATTTCAAAATAATAAATAAAATCCATAACTTCAAAACAGCTCTTTCTGCTTACAAAACTGATATATTTATTTGATACCGTCTAATCTATTAAAACCAGGGACAGTTAGTGATCTTGCTTAATATCAGTTTCATTCTACTAAAGTCACCACATTCAAAACCATACAAAATTTCTGTGGGAAAGAGTAAAATTGATTCTACTTCTTTATGTAACATATTGTAGGAAAAACTATTTTTTCTAATGCCTTAAAAATTACTTGTAAATATCTGTCTAGTATCTTAAATATGAAATTGAACTTGTCATCTGAAATGTCTAGCGGCAGAAGGGCTTTCACAATATATGGAGTTATTTATTAGGCACCTGAGAATCCCTCCATAAAGCAATAGGATTATGCACTTTGTTGAAGCAATGAATCCCCTGACTTTGCTATCATTAATCACACCTTTTCCTGGCATCCTTCTGATAAGCTGATATCTTAACTGGCCTTCCACGACATGTAGCAAAAGAATTTGTATCATTTAATTCCCTCTCTTTCTCGTCATCCTTCATGCACAGAGCAGGGGGGTCTCAGCCATGACATCCTGGGAAGGACCTTGCAGGGATTCCTTGTCTAAGCCAGGCTTTGTTGGGGTGTGAAGCCCCCAGCACTGCTGCAGCCCCCTGAGCTCAGAGCACTGTGGGAGATACAGAACAAAATGTACAAGAAAAGGTTACTCTAGTCTTGGGCACTTTAGTTTTTTGCTACCTGCACATTTCTGAAACGCCCCTCCTAAAGGATTTAGGGTTACTTGACAAAAAGCAGTCTGTCTTTGGCTTCTGTTTTATACCTGGAGATGGAAAAGTACCAAACAGGTTCTGGTACTGGGAAGCTCAAAGCAAGTCTGGCCACAGAAAGGCCTCCCCTCAAAGACCACACCCACGCAGATATGAATATTTACAGTATGGACATAAGGCTACTGTGTGTTTAGTAGGCCCATCAGTATAATCCTTAAAACATAAATCTGCCTTAAAATGTAAATCCTCCTCTGCCTTTTACTTGCAAGGTGTTTCCTTCAATTACTGCTATTACTGAAAATCTCCCTGGAGAGTCCTTAGGATGAAATACTTTATTACCAACATCATTCTGAGTCTTGGGGCTTGATGACACGATACACAAAGATCCTTTTTTTTGTCTCTTGTCACTGACCATGACACCTGACTCAATAATCAGCCTGTCCCTTCCCTCCTGTGCTCCATCCCGAGCCCCCCTGCACTCTGGAGCAGGGCCAGGGCAGTGAACAGCACCCATTGTACCCCCAGCCGTGGATGTCTCTTCCCGTGTCAGATGCAGGTGATTCAGCATGACAGATGAGGCTGAAAAAGGAGGGTAATTTCTTGGATTAAGGCCTGTCATATCCTCAGCTCTCAGCACCCTGCAATGTCCACACCACTACACCGACTCCCCTCGAGACAGTAGTGCCCTCTAAGAACAGGAGGCACAAATACTGGGCAAAAAATCAAAGCTTAGATGGGACCAACATTTGCAAAATCTCCAGACTTCAACACAACCTCCTTGGCAAGTGAGCAAAAATGTCAAGAGGCTCAGACGCTATTGATAGTTGTCACCATCTTATTTCATATCAAAATTCAACAAGATAAAAGAACCAGCCTGCTGATAGCAAGTTTTAATACCTTTGGATCTTCAGGGGATGTGATCTTTGTTTAATAAGAATGCCTGAAAAAAATTTAAAATAAGAAGTACTTTACCAAGTGATATGTATTTTGTGATAGAATGCATTTTTTTTCCCTAATGTGAGATTCAAAATCAGGCTTGGAGGACTAGTAGGAAAAAAACATAAGCAGCACACTGAAAATTAATTTCTTTTCTAAAGTATATCATAACACATTTTGTATCTTTGATATTATTATCCCTCTGGACAAGCTCCTCATTCTCCCTGTCACCGTCCCGTTGGAAGTCCTGTCCCTCTGCTTTGCCACCCTGCACTGGGGGTCACAGACTCACAGGACAAAAGGATGGAAGAGCCCCCTGGGGACCATCAGCTGTAACCTCCTACCTTCTTCTGGAAGAACACAGCTAAATGTCAATGTGTTTGCCTCATATTCAGGCATCTAACTGAGATATTTTCAGATGATTTTAGCAATTTCCTTTTGGATCACTCCCTCGACTACTGACATCTGCGTTGTCTGTCAGACGTAGAGCCCTGCTTTTGCTCCTCCTGCTTTGGTGTAATAAGAATTACAGATTATTTTCCTTCTGTCAGCAGCTACGTACTCAGCAGGTGAGGGGAGATGAAACAGTTCCTCAAGGCTCCACAGCTCTTTCCCCTTCCTGCACAAAGGCAATATGACCTTTTATTAGTAGCCTAATGTTCAGACTTCACAGCCAAACAGTCCAGCTTTAAAAGCTTCATTTCAGAGCACTATTTTGGAGACAGTCAGCACGACCTGTACAAAAATAAAAAATAAGTAGGGGACGTAAGGCCTGCTGTAATCCACTGGGTTCTCCCACATTTTCCCTTGCAGAAGATGCTCTCTGGTATTATGGGGTAAGCTTAGCCAAGCATTCCTCTGGTGATGAGGGAGGCTGCTAAACACCTAATTTTCACTCTGAGTGCCGTTTCCAAGGATATATGCAGTAAAAACCGATGCATTGCTAGAGCCTCCTTCTAGCAGTTTTTGGGACAGCACGAATCACCTGTCAAAGGGCACTTCAGGAGAGTCAGAGCATGAACTGAGCTTTACACATTTTAGCTCTGTGTGCCAATTGAATAAAAACCTAGTACTGTAACAATGCAGAACAAGCCCAAACAGGATCGTTGTCAGAGTGTTTCTGACATTTTGTCTGGTGTGTTACAAGTGGAACATGTTCTGCAGCCATTTGTAACGTTTGGGGCTAACATCCTGAAATATTTGTTAGTGTTGGTAGTCACCCTAGGGCAGTTCCTTGTCGTCCTGCCTCTGTTCCCCCCTCTAGCCAGGTGCACAGGCTGCCACTTGTAAAGATGCTGCATCCACTGGACAAGGAAAAGGGAGAAATGCTGTCATTTCCCTGGGCTCAGCTCATTCCCCAGGGTCTGTGCTCTGCCAGAGAGCAACTGTGGTACTCCTGGAGCTCCTTAGGGTGCCCTAAGGTGGAACACTGCCTTTCCATGTGATAACAGGGTTTAACTTAATGAAAAACTCTGCTTTGGGTATTGTTATGCTTCTTTCTGAGAGACCTAGACCTGAAAATTGATGAAACATAAGAATTTAAACCAGTTTTCTGGTCATCCCTTTTGTTTTGTTTCCCTAACTCCAAGCTCCTTTGATAGGGAGTGCCTAGTCACTAAAATTGTACCATTAAAAAGTCAGTCTCCATTTCATAGCATACAGACAATTATTTAAAACTATTTTGGATTATGTTGACAGTTAAGGGCTGGTATCTTTCTGTTATTTCAGCAGTCATTAAAGAGCTTCAGCATTCCTGTCAAAGATGAAGTTGTAAAACTCTCGAAAAATATTCTTGAGGGTGAAGTCAGTAAAACTCTGGAATATTTTATTGGCTTTGTACAGTATTTTCTAAGAGAAGGGGAAGTCTAGAACAGTGGAAGTCATGTTTTCTGCTCAAGAATTAAAAACATAGCATTGCCTTGACATTGCAAACCACTTTTCAAACAAATAATTTTTAAAATAACAGGAGAGATGGAGTAGTTGGGGAAACATTCTGACCTCACCATGCACAATTGGATAAAATGAGGCAAAAAATCGGGTAGCTCACATTCATTTCTTTTGACATTTTACACCCAAAAAGATTTGCCATATCAGACCAAAACTCCTTCCTCTATATCCAGGAGCTGCCAACTGCATTTGTCTGTCAGTATGTGGGAAAGATACAGGGATACTGTCTGGAATAGCTTCTCAGAAATTATGAATCCTGTGCTCCAAAACAGCAAGGTGATGCCTTTGAACATTACCCTGTCCACCCTTTCCAGCTCACGTCTGATTTCACAGTTTGCTATCCTAAAGTCATATCTTTCCCAAGGACCTGATATATTCATTTGTTCTTTGTTCAAAAGCTCTTCTATAACTTTGTTTATTTGTCCTTGCATCTTTTTCTGCATCTTTTCCACTGTTAGTGTAGTTTTTCTGAGCTGGGGGACCAGACCTGCCCATGGTATTTAAGATGGAGTTCCCCATGGACATAGAATGAAGTCTGGCATTTTGTGCTCTGCTTCTTTCTTAGCAATTCCTAACACTTTATTTGGTTTTTTTTTTTTACCACAGATAAGCAGTCAGCTGACATTTCACAAAACAAAATGCATCAGTACAACCTAATCAGCACTGCTGTCTGCATTTGTATTCCAAATTTATTCAGTTAAGTTTCTCTTGTTAATATTCCTGTTGCTATGATGGACACTTCTCTCATAACTGGGCTCCAGACTGCTGGACTATTTAAATATGCAATGAGTTAATTTAATTGCAGTAACACACACTTTAATCCTATGCTTCATTTCATTTATCTGTGTATCTTACATGCAAAAGAAATGCCTGAATTGACAGAATTTCAAAAGAAAAAACAACAACCCAGGAACTTTCTTTTCCCTTGTTTCACCCCGCCCTCGTGCTGGACATATTAAAACTTCATCTGCACATTTTGGAAGTTACGTTAATGTATCTTTGAAAGGAAATAAATAATGTACAATGAAACAAGGTAAACTACACTCCCTTCAGGGAAGTCTGTCCTGATCTGACTGTTGAGCAGAATTCTAAGCAGGCAATGCTCTCACAGCTCTTTATTTGCACAGACCCAGGGCCTCACGTGTGGATGGCACAGGGAGTTACTCACTGTGGAGATGCAAAGCAATAACTCTGTCCTGGAAGACATTTCCTGATTAGGCTACGGAAAATGAGGGAAACAAGCCAGCATCTGGTATTCCTGAGTGCCCCCAAAGTTATTGCAGAGGAACTTATAAAAACTTTATGATCTCATTTTAATGGAAAATAGAAGTTTGGGGATATTTCCCAAAAAGCCTTTTCAAAGAAAACAATAATGCACTTCTCTATTTTCACCTCCAGATTTTAAATTGTAAACATAAACATATGTACACTTGACAGCAAGATTGACCATTTGCAGCAATGTTTTCCTCTTTGCTGTTATTTTTTCCTACCCAAAACCGCTTAGTATTAAAACACTGCAATACCTTTCTACAATTTAGCAAATGCTCATGGAAAAAAATATTCATTTCAGAAGATGAAAGATAGAAGCTTGGGAACAGAATTTGACACAAGCAGTATATTTCTATTACAGTGGGAAATGTATTTTAAGTGAATATTACTCTCGCTCTCACAGAGCGGCCAGTGTTCAGTTTTTATCTTTTGCTATTCACCAGTAATAGAACAGTTTAAAACATTTTACTATTAAATGTCACCGTAAGAGCTAAATGTTTTAATATCCAAGATATCATGTTCTTTTCTGTCAGTTCAGATGCATCTTGGAATGTGCAAAGGCCAGATGGAAAGCGTTCTATTCACACGGACACACTTGCTTTAAGTGCTACACGCAAACCACGCTGAAATAAAGCGTAATGTGCTTGAATGTCACCGTGCTTGGCACAGCACTTGGGCACCTGGAGGCTTTATGTAACCATCATCCTACAGGAAAGGCAATCGCATCTAATGTGCTTTAAAAAGAGTGCTACATCTTTCCCCAGGTTTTGTACTCCCCTTACCTCCACACAGATATTATTAACCAATTCTACTTGCTTTTAATTTCTAATTGCAAAGAAATCACTAGACCACGTGACTCCAAGTCCCATCCAACCTGGTCTTGGATACTTCCAAGGATGGAGCAGCCACAGTTTCTCTGGGCAGCCTGTGCCAGAGTATTTTCAATGCCTCACCATCTTCAAAGCTAATAATTTCTTCCTAATACCTAATCTGAACTCGTCTAAATTGATTTAGTTGTCCAGACAAATATGATCTGGGTTTATCCCTTCTTTTTTTTGGTTTTTTTTTTCATTTTTTCCCACAGATGTACACTTGGAATCTTAGCTAAGCACATGTTGATTTGCAAATGCCTAAACCTTATACCCCATCCAACCAAAAGTAAATTTAGTTTAATGACATTCTCAGCATATACAGTATGGATCTAAAATACACCTTGTAAATTTTCTATTCTCTGGAAGGTCAAATCCTAAAATTATATAATGCAGCATTGAAAATTTCACTGTTAAGTACCAAATACGTTTCTTCAATGTTATTTGTGTCAAAATGGTTTATTTAAAAGCACCTTCTTGGAGCTTGTCTTTTTTACTGCAATTGGAAAATGTGTGAGCACTTTCATCATTTTTTTGGATCGCAAAGTTCATATGCTATGGCTTGGTGACAATCACAAGAGGTGAGGAGGTCTTCAACACAATAACTGCATTTAAATTATGTGATTCCCCAAGAATTTGTCCTTCATTTAGCTTTCTATTTCCATAGCCCATTTTCCAGCTTTAAGAACAAAATGTGGTGCATTAAGGTTCTCTTCCCTTGTAAAAATACTTAAAATGAAAGATGCTTTGTTTCAGTTCTCGTTAATTTCATTTTGCATTTTCCATGGAATAACCTTGCTTAGCTTCATATCCTTCATAAAAGACAAAACTCTGCCAGTGAAGTGAGCCAAAGTAGAACACTTTTCTCCTGTACTCACTTCCCACACAAAAGGGAAGATATTTTTCATTCTGTTATCTGAGGTGCCTTTTTCTTTCCCAGAGGCATGAGAACCCTCTGGCACACGTGTCTTTCTCTGCTCCTGCCACAGAACTTCTCCTTTGAGTGTCAGTGGTCATCCTGTCCCTTCAGTGACCATTTTGTCCCTTCAGTGGTCCCTTCAGTGGTCATCCCATCCCTTCAGTGGTCATCCTGTCCCTTCAGTGGTCTTCCTCCTCTTTGTTTGAGTTTGCCATACACAATTACCTCTTATTAGAGGGTTACAAATAGAAGTGTCAGGTACCTGCTGTAGATCTTAGGTTTAAGGGGCCAAAATTTCCAGGCTCCCTGTACAATAAAGTACAGGGATTTTTAGATTCAAAACTATCAACATTTGAAAAGCAAGCATGCCTTCAGCAAATAGCCTATTTTGGGAGCTGCAGTCCTTTCCACACTCATCCTCTTTCTTCCACAGAATCACATTGCATACTGCAATAAGTCAATAAATTCTTATCTAATTTGCTGCTATGTCTGCAGAGATCATGCTACTCATTAAATATTAATTTTTTTGCTTAAATGTTTGCAATTTTGCTGACAAATCCACACACAAATCATTTTCTATAAGGAAGAAACACTTAATCTCTGCCTTATTGAGAGTTTTGACACCTGTTGAGGTTTACAGGTGATCCACAAGGAAAATTTGTAGAGAGGGATGGGCAAGGTCTTAACTGTCTTGTTCTCCATCCATCCCTAGCCTTCAAAAATATGTACTTAAAAATGTACATGCTCAGAAGTTAAATATGATTATGTTAAAACCATTCCCTTGCAGACTACATACAGCTGCTCATTAGTGCTGTATTGCTAATGTGATGCCTGCTGCTATCCTGCACTAAAATTATTTGCTGAGTGAATAAAATGGGATGGGGAAAGAAGTAATCTGTGCTGTGCTCATAATCACAGAGAATGTGATATTTGAACTGTATTTTTTTCCTTGTGTCACTCTTGCAGTGCAGTGTGAGCCACCGTGTGAGCATGGAGGAACTTGTCTGCCTCAGAACACCTGTTCTTGTGCTTATGGATTTGTAGGGCCTCGGTGTGAAACCAGTATGTATGAACTCACTCAGGCCTTCTTCATTACATGTTTCAATTAGCAGAAAATTACAAGATTTTTTAAAAAACCAAACCTTTTTTTCTTTTTTTTTTTCCCTATATTTCCCCTTAAAATGATTATTGAATACAAAGGACAACACATTGAAGCATACAGTAGCTATTTCAGAGATATATTTACCAGCAGCACAGTTGTATTATGTAAAAATATACAGATCTAAATTAACATTTTCTATGTAAAATTTCTTGTGGAAAAACAGAAACAGAAACAAAAACAAAAACAAAAACGAAAAAGAAAAGGTGCATGTTATAGTAATATTTATGAAATTTAAGGTTGTGAGTGAATGTAGCAATCCTAATTTTGAGAGCACAAAATACCAGCCATACCTATTAGGAGTAACGCTACTCTGCAATACAAGTTTAAAAAGAGGTTCAATACAGAGAATATCTGAAAAGCATCCTTCAAACATTTCTATGTCAGCAAAGCACATGCACTCCCATCATTACAGTCTTTGCTGCTTATTTAAATATCTGCTTGCCCCTGAGAGGAATATCATTTCATCTATGAAGCCCAATAGCTGGAATACTTAAAAAGCAAAGAATTTTAGGTGTATTACTTCTAATAGAAAAAAGCAAATCAAGGAAAAGAAGAGATTCCACCCTCAGTTTCCCTCCTGGATTAATACTCTCAGTTATTGGCTGCAATAGGGCAGCTGTAGGATCTGCACTGGTGTTAGAGATAAGAGACTGTGATTTTTGTGTGTTTTCCAGTGGTGTGCAAGAGGCATTGTCACAACGGGGGGGTCTGTGTGTCACCAGATGAGTGCCAGTGCAGGCATGGCTGGAGCAGCCCCTCCTGTGAGACAGGTGAGTGGCTGGCAATGGCTGATCCTGCCCTTGGCTGCCTGAAATCCCTCTGGTTCCCCCACACTTCAGTGCTCAGACTGGGAATTGCTGCTTGAAGGTTTAAAGCCTCAAATGAGGAGACCAAGTACAGGGCAAAACCTCAGAAGGCCTTGAGTTTATGTAACTATTTATAAGTTTAGATGTTTATGTAAGTATTCCTATGTTTAGATATTTACCTAAATCTCAGGGTTTTATAGAGGGAACCCACAAACCAAACCTTTTTGCAGCTTTTGAAGCTTGTGTGATTCTGGAGTTAATTCTTAGCATGCGCTGCTGCCAGAATTCACACTGCTCCTCCTGCCTGCATCTCTCACCCGCAGAGCACCTACAAAAAGCATCCACAGGAGTGTGGGAGCTCAGGGAAAAGCCACCTCCACCCATCAGCGCAAAATGACAAGGTGAGGACTGGAACTAGGTACTTATTTCTAGTCAGGGCTCAGAGTTTTAAACAGACACAGCTCAGACTCCCCTCTCAGGATCAAACTTTTAAAAGCTGGGGTAGATATTTTCTCCAAAGGCACAGAAACTACAGCGCTCACCTGGGACAAGGCATGCAAAATAGTGAAATATTAAAAGACAAGGACTACCTTAATCAGTGCCAGACCTCAAGGCTCCAGAGGCACTCTGCCTCTGCCACGGTGAATATTAAATGACTGAGACACCTTCAGCCTACATTACCTTTCCTGGAAGGTGAGAGATGTCATTTTAACCTCCATCTCCTGGAGATTGCTCTTCCTGTAAGTGTTAAAATGACAGAGCTACTGAGGACACATAAATTAGCCCAGCTATGATCCACAGGAAATGGCTGGGATTGTCACTGCTATGCTGGTTCCCACTAGCTCTGCTTTTTCTTCTCAAGGAGTTCAGCAATTTTATTTTGGGGTCGCTTCAAAGAGAATCATTCCAAGAGAAGAGCAGGCAACAAGCAACAGTAACTTTCAGACCAGAGTACCAGCAGCAGGACTTTTTTGTCTGCTGACAGCTTTGGTGAAAGGCTGCCAGACTCACCTCTCTGGCATTTTTTTGTGTGCACTGCACAGAATATTTTGTGGAGACTGCTGGGGTTTCCCACCTCAAGTGTTATGCTAGGAATCTCAGAAGAATACAGATATAAAAATGAAAAACAAAGAGGACTTTACCACTGGAAATATAAACACTGACAGACTGACAAGAATATGGACATCTATGAACTAGCCAGGACAATGAAGTGACTAAACCGAATTCCCCTTGAGCAATGAATGAAATTAATTTTGACTACATAAGTAACTGGTCCTTAGTCAGAAAAACCTCTCATCTAGACTATGATTTCACTGTTTTTTCCTCTTTAAAAATTGACGTTTTACTTCTTCTTTAGTTCATCTGAAACATTTTAGTGATCCTTAATTTATTTAGGCTTAAAGGCATTTAATTTATTTAATGGACTATTCTCTAAGATACTGAAAGAGAAAGGCAACAGAAGAAAAAAGGTTGGTTTAAATTGTCACTCTGCTTTACAATGAAAACTTTATCAGACTCCTTATTCTTCACACACTGACTTCCCATCTAAATCACTTTGCAATTCTAATAGTTTTTTGTGGGAGTTTTTTTTTTAACAGTCTGGTACTTGCCACATAGAAATATGCAAGACAGTTTTTAATTCCTAATTCTTGTTATAACATCTAGAGTAATAACAGATATATGAAGAGGCAAAGGGAGCTCAGCCAGTGGCTTTGTTGGTGATGAATGAGACAATGTGTTGTGGGAACTGGCATTTAAATGAGGCAGAACAAACAGGTTTTTTGGTGCACACCTATTCAAGCCCATGGAAATGCCACGATGCTCTGCTGAATGCAGACAAGGCAGCAAACAATTAATATCTCATCTCCAGGTTATCCAGGGTGTACTTTATTTGACTACATTTACTACCTTGGGATGGTGCTTGGTGAGAATCCTGTAATGGAAATAAATGAACTGTGTGAATCAAAGGAATACATCTGAAATAAATTAAATTATTACATTAAATTATAGTCTATTTCATCTCCCAAGCTATGCTAAAACACCACTGAAATGCTCCCACTGTGTTGACCAGGAATAAATGCTGCATCACAACTGACCTGCAAGGGTTGCATTAAACTTGTCACAGTACCACTAGAAATATTAATTCTAATGACACGTGCAGCAGTAAAAGAGTGCCTATTTTAAAAAATTCAACATTATCAGAGATTCATAAAGTTATCTCATATTCCCATCCAGCTGTGTGCAATCCTGTGTGCCTGAATGGAGGAGTCTGTGTACGGCCAAATATGTGCTCGTGTTCTTCTGGTTTCTATGGGCCACAGTGCCAGAGAGGTAAGAAATTTCTATTTATCATCTTGACAAAGGGCCCAGACTCAAAATATAAACATCACCTATAACATTACCTAACTCCACATGAAATATATCCAGAGACTCTCCTTGTCATAACTCCGTGTGCTCCTTTGTTGCTACAGTGTGTCATAAATCCACATTTTATTGCTCCTGATGGTATTGGGAAGGAGTAAGCACTTATTTGTGATGCCATTAATGGTAACTAAATAATTACTCTAAAACTACCTGAGTCAGTGATATCATTAATTAGCAACCATTCAATTAAATGTTAAAGCATGGCTGTACTTTGTTCGTTTTGGTACCCTGTGGTGTATATTATTCTGTGTTTCAGAGCCAGGTGATCATTTACCTTCAAATGGAGCTCACAATATCACCTACTTGAGCACCCTAAAGTGTTGTGGGTGGGAGACTTCTGTAGGACTTCATCAGATCCCTGCTTACAAATCTGATTTGATTGCTCTGATTGAGCAGGACCTGATTTTGAATCCCTGTCCTAGGCTGAGAGCTCTAAACTGAGGCTGACAATATCCTGGGCTTCTTGCTCACTCTGGGCTGCAGAAGTCAAATTAATGAATCCTTCAATGACCCAGTATCTCAGGAAGAATATACAAGAAAGGGAACTTAGTGCCCCAGCAGCTGGAAGACCCCTGTGCTAACACCACTCACTTTTCTTTTTTTCAGTATGGATCTAGCAACTCCTCCTGAATCTGGGAATGTAAATGCACGCTTATTACCAAAATGTCACTACTACTTCAATATTAAAAGTTCTTTGCTCCTATTCTGTCTCTTTTGCTTCCCTGAACCTCCTAGATGAATATGGTCCTGATGAATATTTTTGCAAATGAATGATTCACGCACAAAAATCTAATTGCAAATGGAGTTTGCTGGAAATGCTTTGTTTCTGTGATGTTTGGGGGTGAAGGAGAGAGTGAAAATGATACAGACTGTAACTTGATCTTGCTCTTGAGTTGAACACAGAAGCTGATTTTCAGCATCTAGGTGATTTTAAATTTTTTCCCTTAAGTGTTATGGCTTAGACAGAGCTAAAACTTGAAAATAAGTATCCACATTCAGAGGATCTGGGTTTGATATAAGGATATAATGGATGGATACTGAAGGGAAGCAAAGCCCTTCCTTCTGCTTCTTTGAGAAAAGGGGAAGAAACAGCACCAAGTTAGCAATGTCAAACACTGATCTATATTTCAAGGGGAGAAGCCCTTGAGGAAGCCCTTTAACAGAGACTTAAAAACCTGAGACCATTGAGAATATTCTGACCACTTAACTGCAAGTACCTAAGAGACCCTCGAGTGTCAGGAATCGTGTCCCACATTCTTTCCCCAAACAAGACAGAATTGGAGCCTCCATCCAGGTGTCTGCCCGAACCACCCTTTGGGGAGACACCATCCCTACCCAGCTAAAAATAGTACCTCTGTGAGCTGCTCTCCCAACACAGGCACCGAAATAAGGAGCCTGTGTTTTGGCAGTGCTGATGCCCCGTGTGATTTTGGTGCACAGAACTTTTCCTTTCCTCTCCCCAGCCCTTTGCATTCCCCCCTGTAAGAACGGTGGTCTCTGTGTCCGGACCAATGTCTGCTCCTGTGCCGAGGGCTACACTGGAAGGAGGTGCCAGAAAAGTGAGTTACACATTTCCCTTTGTTTCCCAGCAGTTCTCTGACTCCTAAACAGCTTTTCTCCTTTTTGTGCATGTTCCACAGAATATTAAACTTGTATTTATGCTGTGATCCTCTATATTTCTATCAAGGCCCATAAAGCTCTATGTTATACCCAAAACCAAGTTTTTAATTAGAATAAGTCAAGTCAAAGTTGGGAGGAGAATATTTTTCTGGAATCCTCTCTAAATATTCCATGCATTCAAAATGAGTAACATTCATATTTGGAGATGAATTAATTATTTTGCTTGAAAGATTTTTTGGGGAAAAAAATTAAAGCCAAAGGCCAAGAAGCTAAGATCCTTGAAAATATTAGAACGTCATAGTTTCAGGTTAATTACGTTAATTGGTTAATAGCACTTCATACTTGAATTTATTCTTGTCACTAAAACTCCCTTTTCATGTTGCCATCAGTATTAATATTTGATTCTTCTATTCTTCTGGGGAAATAGGTTATTTTGGCACTTTTACAGACTCAATTGCTCAACAATATCTGTCAGCCAGGGAGTTTAGGATATGTATGTGAAAACTTTTTTTTTTTTATTATTTCTTAATCAGTTTGAAATTGGCAAGAGGGGAGCTGTGAAAACAACCATTCTTGGCAGGAAGAATCTGTACATTTCCAGAGCGTTTTATGTCTCTCACACACAGAGGGGAAAAAAGCCAGTAAAAAATTCCCTGCAGCAACAAAAGGCCTCTCATTCCCCACACTGCAGCTCTCCCCTCCTTCAGCAGGGAGAGTCGTGATGCGCAGTGCACAATTGAATAGTCTGTTCTGGCAGGAATGTGCTGGAGGCAGAAAAAAGGAGGAAAAAAACCTTATGTTTGGCATCTTGTTTTTGAGGTTAGAGAACATTAGAAAAGTGCTGTTTCCAGCTTTAAACACCCTGCCACATCTCCAGGCAGATCAAAGGGAAGCGCGCTGATGATGATTGCAGTCTAGCTAAGCACTGCCTGGAATCCTCCAAACTCCACCAACTCACAGCAGGTTTCTTTCCACTTTCCAAAAGTTTCTGGGGTTTTGTTGTCCATCTTGGTATAATCTTTTGCAAAAATGTTTTTTTGAGATGTTGAAAATATTTTTGTTCTGTCTCCATTCTACTTCAATAACTGCTATTTAGTCTGGTTTATTTAGCCTAGTGTTATAAAAACTTAACTAAAGGGCCTGCAAATGCAATGAACGAAGAGAAACATGATTAAGTAGAAGGAAAACACTATTTTTTGCTAATTCTTACTGGTCACTGACTGTTAATTGGTGAAAAATATTGAGTAATGTTTCTTTTTCCTTGCCTAAAATCAACAGCACATTGGACAAGTATTAAGATTCATCAAAAGAAGTAGTTTATTCACAAGATTCTTATAACAAGCAGTTTCTCTTAGACTGGTATGTCTTCTTATTGTTATATAGAATAACTTCTCTCTTCTCTGGCAGAGGTTCCAGATTTTGCAGCTCCTCTGGAGCAGAAGCCTGCAGGGCACAGCAGAAGTCAGTCTCAGCCGACCTCTGCAAACTTTCCTCCACAGAAAATGGAGAAAACCAGGGCTCCCAGCAGTAGGAGGCTGCTCTCTGTCCCATAAACCTCCCAGAGTTCAAATGCAGAACACATCTCATCCCGTTTTCAGGCATGATTTCATATCATTTTCCCTTGGGCATAGCCCAGATTGGGGGATTAGATAATATATGTGGCATACACTGAAAGAATAAAAGTGTAAACACAGGCACATATTCCTAACACACTTAGACAAATGAAAAAGTAGAGAACAAATCCCTAGCATGGAGAAATTCTGCTACCCAACCCCTTTTTTTTTTTTTCTTAAATAAAACATATAAAAACTACCATAATATCTGTTTGAAATTCCAAAAAGAGCTGATGTACTGTGCAACTCATTCTGCAGTGTCACTAACAGCAAACATATGTGTAGTTATACATTTATCAAATTAATTCTGGTAATCCTGGGGCCACCAGGGGTAGCTGACTGTGCAGAGGTGAGACAGCCCCACGGGCTGTGTGCCTGAGTGCTCAGAAATCCAGCTGGGGGATGTTTTGTGCAGCTTCTGCTGACCTTCCTAGGAAGGGTATAGCAAGAAGGAGTCAGGAAAAAACAGTAGATTTCTACTTTACAGAGGGGTTTTTCTGGATTTGAGCATGTTTTCCATCAGGCTTTAAGGACTCCATGTAAGGTAGCTGAGCCCTGAGTTGCACAGGAGATTTCAGCTTGCACAGAGTTGTAATATCCACACAAAGAGTGAGGAAAAGAAATACATATATCAGGATAGAAAAGCTGTGATCGGATGTGAAGTTTCCTGGAGGTTTAACACTGCATCATCTGCCATTTCCAAATCACCAGGATAATGTCAGGGAGACTGCTAAAGGTGAACCTGTGGCTCAAATCCCAGCTCAGCGGTGTCCCCTGTTGCTGCCGGGTGACCCCCACACTGAGAAATGTACAGGTGGCTTAGCCACAACGAGAAATGTGACAATTCAGAGAAAAACAATTCCTTTTGAAGGGTATTATCATTATTTTAATTGTTCTTTGTACTCTGAATATGAAATTGCAGTGTCCTTCTGTACTTTTACATTTCTAGTACAGTCTCAAAGACCCCTGACAGCAAGTCAGCTTTACTATGTACTTACACTGAGTCTATAATCTCAGAAATTTGGGATGGACTTATTACCTGCCGAATAAAACCTATCAAGATAGAGTGAGTAAACTTAATAATAAGGCAGACAAATTGGCAGTTTATTCAATGTTGTCATTGTTTGATACGCTAATATTGTTTCCACTGCTTTTAGATATTTCTCTTTCTTTATTAATACCTCACCTGCATGGACAGAGAATGAAAAGCTTCTGTTTAATTTTGGCAGCTTCAGATTCTCAGTTGAAGGAGATAATTAAAACTAAAAGCCATGCAACCCGGCAAAGACAGGTTATTTTTGAACTGAACCCAAACAGGCTATTGGTTTATTTTAAATGCATAGAAACATGGCTTAGGGTTTTCACTTTCATCCCTGTACAGTTTGGAATTTCTAATGCTGTCTGCATGACAGCCAAAAACGTGCAGGACAGAGTGGTGGCACCACGTCTTTTCTATTCAGGCTCACTGTCCTTTTCTTCCCGAGTGTGTGGAGAAAGGCATTCAGCCTGAAAGTTTGTGTTTTGTTTCTAAATAAACATCACTCCAAAACCCCAAAAAGTGTAAATCAGCGAGGTGTGATTGGCTGCCTGCTGCAATGAGTGCCTGTGATTATGCAGAGCAGACACCCACACCCCGGGCGTGCGGGTGGCAGCGCTGACAGGGAAATGTGTGCTTGTGCCTCAGCAATCCACAACCTCCTATCCTCACCTGAGAAGCATGGTTTCCAGTATAATCAGTCTTGATGAGAGGAAAGAGGCAAATGCTGGCAGCACCTCAAAATAAAATATATTTCTGGATCAACTTTGCATCCAACAAACACACTCGGGCGCTAACACTGAAGAAAAGCTTTTTGTGCAGTGGTTTGAATTCCCTTTTGAAAAACACGGCTTTAACAATCCTGAGATGTCACTGCTTTTCAGGAGGTTTTAAAGCAGGCTTCTGACTGATTTCTACTGCATTCTTACAGAAATTATAAACAAAGATAACACAGGAGGTTTCCTTTATTTACTACGTGCATTTTCATAGCACTGCTCTACAAACAACCTATAAAAATGAAAGCCCATAAAAGCTGAGTTTTCTTATGAAAGGTTAGAATGAAGAGAAGGGGAGAAGAAGGGGAATTCACGGGACCACACATTTATCTTTTCCTCTACTGTCTGCTTCTTGTGACTGCATCTCTGAGCAAAAACAGGCGAGCCACAGCTCCCTCTGGAGCTCATCAGCAAGCAGAGGTCACGGGCAAACAGTGCTGAGCATCCTCCTCCTCCCTTTTCCAGCACACCAGGCACACCTGGGGCCTGACCTCAGCCCATCTTTTGGCACTGCCTCATGGCCAAGCAACACAGCCAGAGACCTGGCGTTTGCTCACCATTTAGAACCGAGAACACGTTTCTGTGTGCATCTGTTTCATTGTGTTGGGCTCAATCCTGACGACTTCGAATCACATAAATCATCACTCTGACACTGGGACTTTGCAGATTGGATCTCAGAGTTAGGAGATAACTATTTCTCCATTTCAGTAATTCCTGCAGCCAGGATTTATAGCCAATTCACAGTGTGCAATATAACTCACACTCATTCCTCCAGCTCTGCTTGCTCCTCTTCCCTCCTCCTTTCTTTTCCCTTCCTGGTAGCATGAGGACCTTCCTTGCATGAGAGCTAGAGGCAAACTAATTGGAAATGTGAACGCTGGGTTTCAAAGGCAGCTTTTTGCTAAGCAATGTCATATTGTGAAAGTCACTGATTTCCCACATTCCAGCCTTCCCATGTAATGTTTCTGTACATTACTGCCTCACCAGCTGCATAAGCAGGAAGTTTTACTGCTCAACAAATCAGACTCCCACCGAGTTGTCATCTTGACACTGTGTGATATATTCTCTGGGATGTCTTCACTGGGTAGCCAGATTGACTTAAGCTATCAAAAATCAGCCAGTTTGCAAGCCAGAGGTCCAGCAAACCCTCCCACACAAACAAGCAGGGAACAAACCAGGAATCTCATCCAAGTGGATGGAGGAGCCATTAGCATCAGACTTGCTTTTCATACATACAGCAAGGATGTGCTTAAAAGCAACAAGTGTTTGCCTAAGATTCCTGGATGGCAAATATGCTTGAACAGTGGGTGTTTGGAAGTACATGAGCAGCTGCTTATAGCAAAGAGACCTGTAACTTCCTGTTTAAAGCATAATCTATGCAACAAAATTACAAAAATATGCAGGTTGGCTTGTCCCCTGGCTGGTGCCCAGTCTGGAGACACAGGAAAAGGTAACATTGGTCTCAGTCCTGACTTGAATTTCCAGTCTATGTAACAGAATAGGTTCATATTAGATGTCATCTTCCTCCTCCAGGCAGGAAATACAACAGAAGATGAACACAAAAAAAAAAAAAATTTAAAAAAAAAATCAGTCTACTACTGTCTTTTCCATTCAGCTGAACAAAACATGATCTGTGCATCTTGCCTGGAGGGAACAGGGAGAGCTGTGACTTCCCAGAGGAAGGGATAGAGCCCAACAGGAGACAGTGACTTACAACACAACCTGGTTTTTTTGTCTGCTCTCAGAGCACTGCTCCTCACTGCTCACTCTTAGTAAGGATTTGTGACAAAACCATTAGCTGACCTTTCTTAAAAACTAAATTTTTTTCATATATATGCAGCTGATGCAGTTATATTAATAGGGGGTTTGAGCACATGCATCTGTCTGAATTTATTTTTCAGGAAGGGAACAAGAATACATCTGGGTAAGAACTGAATATATTTCCTAAATAAGCCCAAAAGCCTTATTAAATTTTTTATTCATTCCATAAGCAGAATATTCCCAGGCTACAGCATGAATTTTACTAGAGTAGAACATCTAAATTTTGATATCCTTTACCTGTATCTTAAATGCACAGATGAAATGTGCCAAATCTGCTGCTGTATGTAAAAGCATGCCTAAAGCAAAAGAAAAGGGATTCCTGAATTACTGCATCTCTCTTAGCACTGGGCTTCTGCATATAAGTGCTTTTTGCCCACTAATTGATTTAAGAAACAGTACTTTGGGGGGTTCTATTTTTGACCAAAATATTTTTTAAACGTCTCTTTCGAAAGGAGCAACAGCTCTGTCACTTGAAAAGCCCAGAGGACAGATGGTCATGGAGATTAATGTTGTCTGTATCTCCACAAAAAGACACAGGCAAGACAATCCTCTCCAGCACTGATTTCCATGTAAGCTCAAGCCTATTTCTGAGGCAGATAATAAAGGGATGATGAACAGATCAGTGCAGTGCCAGTGCAGGCAGCAGCCCTATTCCAAACTTCCTGACCAGGTCCGTCCTTTTTGGCTGGGTTCTCAGCCAGACCACTGTGGCCTGTGGCTGCTCTCCTTGTCTTGAGACTTGGATCTCCCTTTTCCCCTGCACAGAGGAAAATGAACCAAACTGCACCAAGCACAGGCAGTGCCTTAGCCCACTCAGGGCAAGGAGAACGTGCCCAAAGGGCCTGAATTGCAGGTCATCCTCAAGCACAGAGCTCCAAAAACAACCATGAGAGGAGCAAGTCCTTCCTCTTTCAGTCATCATTCAGGCATGACAAGAAAGCAGCTCAACAGAACGATTCGTACACAGGCTGGAATGGTTCACTGACCTAATAAAACACAGAGCATTATTGAATGAAGAGAAAATGTTACCAAACTCAAGCCCCTAACAAGTTGGGAATACGAGCTGTGCTGAGAGTATACTTTGCAATTCCCCACATTAATTATACACTAACAGTTGCAAAGATGAGAATAAAGTAGAGCTATAGTCTCTTTCAAATTAATAGTGTTGCAATAAGACTAAACCCAGTCTGTAAATGAGAAAAAGGATTTACTAATGATCTCAAAATCTCACAGTTCCTAGCAGAATATTCCCCAAACATGCAAATGTGCACCTACACGTGCTTATTTTGTTTATGGTGGTTTCATTCTGAAAGATGCTGAAGTGTTTCACAGCTATCCCAACATGATACTATTACATGTCTGGAGTTTCACCTGATGACAAACAATAGGCAAAATGAAGATCATGAGACCCAGTGGGAGAGACATTTCAGTCCAAGGAGAGTGGGGAGTCCCCTGCCTGTATTGCAGTGACAATCCCCCACTGGTTTCCTGAGGTTTAGGAGTCTTGCCTACCACTCACTACCAGGGAATCTTTTGGAGGTACAGATTGAGAAATCAGGATCCTCCTCAGCTGACAGAAAATGTTATCAGCTGCTGAGAGCAATGTGACAGCAAACAGGAACGCAGTGCACTACACACTGGCTCTGGGAGTGCAGCCTAGCAGCTCAGTAGCTTTTCCATATAGTAGTAATTATTTTTCTCATTTTTACGGAACTAATAACTAAATTAGATTTATTTCCTGCTTTAATATCTCTAAAAGGCCCCATAAGTATATCAGAGTACACATCAGAATGAAGACCCAGACATAATTAGGCAAAGCACTGACATTGCACTGCTATCTATATGCTTTACAATTTTTCTGACCATTTTTTCTTCTGAAATGTGTGCTAGGTCATGCAAACTAACTCTTATTGCTAGAGCTCCATGGTAAAGTGAATATATTAGGAATGCAAACTGTCACCACAACCATCACAATTACATTTACAGCTCCCTCTGTGTCTTGTAGTAATTTGTTCTTCTGCACTGCATCCCTCAGAGGTTTCTACCAGATTATTTTTTACTATTCAAAAAGGTAATTTATTGAAGAAGTGCTTTGCATCTCTGTCAGAGGTACGTGAAGCGAGAAATAGGGATGAGCAAACCTCAAAATGATTGGTAGTTTGATATGGATAAGGATCCAAATTTTAGAGCGTTGCACAAAATTTGCAATTTTGTTACATGGCAAGTATTCTTTCTCCCTGAAATTTAATCTGTGGCTATAATTACTGACATTCAGTGGATCACACGTCCGAGGTTACTCAGATAGAGCTTGCAGAGAAAGTTATTTATTTACAAACCCAAATCAACACAGATGAGGAATTTCAGATAAAATCAAGCTGTGGAACAACATATGTGCCTAAAACTCAGCATGGGCAAAACTATTTCCTCACTGCCCTTGGAAGCAGAAGAAAGGGGACTAGAAATTGCTGCTGTCCCGGATCCATAACGTGTTTTTCAGAGCTGTGTGCATTTGGGACCTTCACAGCAGCAGATATATTGGTACATCCATCTCGCTAATGATCTGTTGAGCATCAGTTATACCCTCTAAAGGGGTGAATGACATTTTTTTACCTCCACTAGTATCTGCCAGTAGAAACCAAACAATGGTGCCCTTTGTTAGAAAAATCTTATTTTGGCCAGAACACACCCATTTGGGGATTTCTTCTTAATTTTTTTTTTTTTTATTTGAAAGGACAGAAGATCATTCAGCAAGATCAAATCTTTATTTGGAGCCTAGAAGCATCCAAGCAGTTGTTTCCTTTCTGCAGTCAGGATAATGTTTCCTGTGAGCAGAGCTGCTTGGGTGCCTAATGCACCCAGAGTGATGGGGAACCTTCTTCCAGTCAATCAATTGAACTCTGCTATTTTGTGAAACTGCTGGTCTGACCTTCCAGTTCGTGTCCTGTGAAAAGGATCAGCAACATCCCTACACTTTAGGGCTGCAGCATCATGCTTGTGCCATTCCTGGCACAGAGCTTCTCCACGTTCATTTTGTTTTATCAGTAGATGATATATTTTACTTACAAACACTGGAAAGGGCTAGAAGTGCTATCTTTAACAAAAAATCCACTTCTTCCACATTTACTGGTTTAATTTTTGTCTACGGATCAACTTCTCTCAGCTGTATTTTCCTGACAAGACCAGTCAATGATGATTTTAAATCTGTCTCATGCTCCGTGTCCGTACTGGGTTGTATCTCTCCAGCTACAGCTCTTTGCTTTTGAGAATGTCACACCAAATCAAGGTAACCACTAAGCAGCAAGGAGGAAACAAACATTAACACAACATGTACCCATAGAAAAAACAAACCTGAGACTGATCAAGCTCCCTGCTCCTCAAAAGAGCAATAGAACAAGTTGAAATATGCATTGGACCCACAGAGAAGTCATCAGTTCAAAACCAACACCAGCCAGAAATAAAAGCAGTGCCTGTGAATCACCCAGAAATGCCAGCACAGGAATGGTGACTTTAGGGATAAGTTGAAGTGTGTATCTACCAGTAGGAGTTTTTTGGCTGCATTTCTGTGTTCTTTGTCAGCAAGATATAGCCTGATGCATTGCCTGAGCTGGCCCACACAGATGTTACTGCTTGAGGCTATTTTCTCTCTTCCACCCAAAGGCAGGATGCACCCAGAAGCAGGTCAATTTACTCAGCTTCTACAGGGCAAAAAAAAACCCCAAAAAATCCAAAACAAAACAAACAAACAAACAAAAAAAAACCAAAACAAAACAAGCAAACAAAAAAAGCTGTCTTGGAAACTACATCTTCTAATCAGCACTGCATCTTGATGCACTGTCTCCCCATCAGAGCCATGGCTCAGGATATGTGATGGCAGGTAATTTTTGATTCAGAAAGGGTCTCTGCAGTCTCATGGCCAGGAAAGGACATGGATGTTTCAGCTCCTGAAACATTGCAGAGGATCCCTCTGTGCTAAGATTTTAGGACTCTGGTTTAATATTCCTTTTCTTTTGACTTTCTGAGGGTGGTGATGAAGACTGTCTTATTTCAACAAAATTAAAAGCTTTTCACTATTGTTATTATCTCCTTCTAGTGAGAAAAGGTGTAATGAGGTCCTTGTGCCTAAAGGTAGCTTAGGTTAAACCAGGAAAGGTTTTTGTTTGATAATGCACAGAAGCAGTGGAGGTCTGGAGAACATGTCTGCCTGTTCCTAGTCACTGTATCTGGTCAGCAGATATGGCTGGTTAATAGTGTGACCCTTTGGTAGAGTCAGGTTTAGTGTCCACAGTACAGCAAACCATGTCCAGTGCTTAATTTTGCCCCCAGTCCCTTCTGGCTTTGCATAAGAGGGATATTTTGCTTAATACTGTGTACATTTTAGTAGGAATGTTACTGTAGATCAATGGGAACAAAGGCAGGCAGCAGAAGTCACTGAATTTGTGGGTGTCCGTCATTGGTGCTACTTACACCAGGACAACAGGCTCCACTTCACACACAGCATTTCGGGTGTTGGGTGGTTTTAGTAATCTCCAGAAATATTTATTTTTCAGGCAAATTCCTCTCTTTGGCTGACAAAGCAGAAGGTCTGATTGTCCTTAAGCTTTTAGGGCTGGAGAGTTTGGTGTGGAGCTTCATGGAGGTTGTTAAAAAGAGTAGCAAGAAGCACTTCACTGGGTCAAGTGAGCCTAGAGGGGATAAGCTGTGAAAAGGGTCACAGGAAATTTTAAGTGATTGTAAGGTCAAAATGCATTAAAGCCATCAAAGAGAAATAGCTGCTGCATAAAACAGAAAACTCAGCAAGTCGTGAATGCCTTTCAGCACGTGGGAGGACTGTGCATGTTTTATGTGATGTTCTGTGCAACTCCTGTGTTTTATCTTAACACCTGCAGCTGCTTGTTACCTTATCAAAATCACCCCTCATCTGAAATACAACACAGAACCACGCTGCTTCTTCACCCTGCATTACCACCTTCAGCACAGGCTGACCTTATCTAACCCCCCAGTTCAGGGAAACATGAGATCCTGGCAGTGGTTCCAGGCTGTAAATGGTGGCCTTACAGAACTGTGGTGCATTACAGACCCGAGTAACACCATTGCATAAGAACTTCTGTGCTTTGGTTCTTGCTGACGAGCATGGAAGTGTCAGCACTGGCAGCAAGGGAACGATTAGGGCTTTAGTGGCACTCACTGCCTGCCAGCGAGCTGGCACCCAGCATCTGTGGGAGCACAGGACTCCCCCTACTCCCAGTGATATATCCTACCTAACTGCAACAAAGGGAACACACAGATGTGTTTATATCCATGGCATTAGGACTAGTCCCCAAGAGAGATGGAAAACTTATCAAACCACTGTTGTCTCTGGGTCAAGATGCCAGGGCTTTTATAAGAGGAGAGGGGGAAAAAAAAGTGACTCTTCAAAGTCATGCCAGTACCTGTGAGGATTGCAATAATTTGATTTGCTCTCCTAGCGTCTGATAATTTATTTAGTTTTCCTGGGAGAGGCTCTAACATTTTTGTTTGCTATTTTGAAATTGGAACTCCTCCACAGAGGCCAAGGAGTGGGACTAGGAAGGATCCAAACTAGTTATCATTAACAAATGTTGAAGTCTGCCTGATGGGTATTGAGATGGAGTTGTATTTAAGAAAGTTAAAGAAAGGGAGGACAAGGTGGAGATGTCAGGCAGGAAAAGGGGAGAGATAACACTGCATTAATTTACCTAAAGGTGCTTGTGAATTCCTTGGCAAAAAGAGAGTTTCTTCCCTGGAGGGTAGGCAAACAGAAGTGCTCCTCCAGTTCCGAACAGGTTTGGTACTGACTTGAACCCTTAGTTCACTTTGAATTGAACTCCTTTGGCTTTATCACTGAAGTCAGAGATGCCATAAGTAATGAAAGCAGTTCATGCTATATTTTCATAGCTACTTGGTCATTTGTAAGAGAACTGAACAAAGAAAGAGAAAAATGGAAAGTTGAACATCAGTTTGAACTTGTGTTTTATTCAGATCAAGACTGGACCTCACCTGCTGCTGAAACCTTTGCTGAATAATTTGACTCCCTGCAGCTTACAAAAGAGTCTGCTGTCAGCA
>WEKY01002942.1:0-14186 GCA_013390045.1 Picathartes gymnocephalus | reverse complement strand
AAAAAACAAAAAAAAAAAACCCAAACCAAAACAAACCCCACAAACAAACAAACAAAAAATCAGGAATGTGATTGTTTGTAAAAGGATAAAAATATACAGAAAATGTAAGCAATAAAAGAAAAAAAGGAGGAATATCCATTTGAACAAGTGCTACTGTCCTCATTACTGTTTCTTGACTTTACTTTCTAAGAGGTGGTGGCAAGATATTGTTGAAGTTTCATATGATCTCAAAACTACATCTATAGATTTTTGGCTGATTTTACAAGAGGTTAGCCCTGGGAACACTATGGTCCATGAATATCAAAAAGCATAAGGTGATTTCAAATCTAGAAGCAAACTTTATGGTGTGGGCTCATCTTTTCTAAATTCTGAATGTCTGAGATGTTTTATAATTGAAATGTGAAGTCAAATACAGCACAATGTAAGATTGTGGATCAAAAATCTCTTATTGGAGATGTGAGATGAAAGGAGAGAGAAAAAAGAAGAGGGAAAATAAGAGATTAAATTATTTCAGAGTTATGGATGCCATAATTCTTTGAACTCATCTAGGTTTTAACAAGTGGTTTCAGCATTTTTTTAACAGCTCAGCAAGAACTGTAGATCCCTCTTAGCCTTCGTAAGCAGAGGCCAAGATTACAGCATGGATCAGGAGAGGTGGAGAAAGAAGGAAATGGAGGATGACAGTTTGAGGGCTGGGGTCCAAGCAGCCCCTATAATCATCGCCTGGGCAGGTCACGATGCTGAGGGATCCAGGAGGCTTGGCACAGGATGAAATGCAAAGGTAGCAGCCAAGCAAAAGCAGCAATACAGCTCTGAAAGCTGCCAGTGCAGCAGCATCTGGACTGAAGGGAGAGACCAGTGCACAAAGTGCCACAAAAGCAATATTTCACTACATCAGAGGAATAATTAGGGAACCTAAATCTACCTACTTAAAAATGCCTGATCATCCCTGAGAGAGGAACAGAAGGTTATTCTCTCACCGAATAAAAGTTGTTGCATTTTTGCAGGCTGTCTTTTAGTAATCATCCCTATTTTGAGGCTCTTTGCAGGAATCCACCTCCTAGAGCAGGGTCTGACTGTGGTCACGCAGAGTCCTGTAGGCAGTGACAGCTCGACAGTCAGGGCTGCTGCAGCATTAGCGTTCCCGTTCTGTTCCTGCTGTGATGTGCTGAAAGGCAGCACAGCCTCGAGGCTGAAGCAGGCACTGCTGTGCTTGAGCTGCCAGCCCCTCGAGTCCCCTGCTCCCTGCTGAGGAGGAGCTGGCTGTCCCACAGCCACCCAACCCTGCAGGCAGGGAGGAACGACACCCATTGCCACCGATGTCACTGGCAGTTCCACTGGGCATGCAAATCTTTGAGCATGGCAGGAGCCTTTGGGCACAAATGTGTTCTCACACCCTCACTGCCAGACTCCTGCTGGCTTGGCTCTCCTACCCCAGTCCAGCCGCTTGCTGTGTTACATGGCTTGTTGTACTCCACCTAATTATCCAATGCCTCCTTCCATGTAAAATGCAAATCACTCCCACTCCCACCATACCAGCACTGCCATGTTTCAGAGTTACCCTGCCTCTGATGGGTGCTCCCTACACCGACAGTGACAGGCAAGGAGAGACGGGACAGGAGGAATTTGTGTACCTGCATCTCCCTACATCAAAGGAGGTTGGGATTGCAGATAAGTTTGAATTCCCAGAAATGTGAGATTTTAATGCTGGATGTTCTAAAACAACACTGATAAATACAGCTTAATCAGAGACACAAAAACTAGCTATTAGATTTTTAATGAAATCAACAAAAAGCCCATCTGGCTTCTTGTGTTTGAAAGAACAACTCAGCTCTCACATCTTATTTGTACAAAAGAATAGAGTAAAAAGATAAGTACTTTAACTAGTAATGGTTCAAGAGGACAATGGAAGAATAGATCTTTAGGATTTATGCTTTGTTGAATGCAAAATCATAACCAAAGTTGTGTGAAAGCAATCCACCCTCATCAAGCCTTTTCTTATCCAAATGGACATCCAAGAACATGAAGGATGAATTTTCCCGTGGGGAAGTGAAAGCTTTAACAATCTTTGGCCTGTCCACTTACTTTTCTGAGAATCTTTGTAATCAGTGCCTCTGTGCTCTGGTGAGGCAGCTCTTACTGGAGCTTCCCCCAGAGAATTTCCACCTAAAGCATAGCATTTCCCATAAGGATTTATGGGACCTATCAAGCCTCTGTGTTTCAGATTCTCAAATCCAAATTACTTTTCTAGTTTTTAATTACAAGCCAACTAACCTGCAAGGAAGCAAGTAAGCCTTCTCTAAAGTCTTCCCTCATTTCGCAGCTCCCATGTTCTTCCTTTGTTGTGTCCCTGCAGGTGTCTGTGATCCCACCTGCGTGAATGGGGGGAGATGTGTCCACCCGAATGTCTGTGACTGCCCATCTGGCTGGAGAGGAAAGCACTGCAACAAACGTAAGCACCTCTACTCCCATCAAACAATTTACAGTAATTAATTCCAGTCGATAGCAATTTGCAATCTTTTAATACTAAAAACCGACACAGAATCTCTTTTGCTACTTTAGCAGTTTGAAGAAAAGCAGTTTTAAGTAGAGGTAATGCAAAATGCTATAAACACTTGATGCTTGCAGAGGAGAAAAAGCTGTGTGTGGGAACCCTGGTTCTGCTTCGTGCAGCTCTGTTATACATCTTGTTATGGAAATTCATTTTTATAGTATTAAACTTGAAGCATTGATTTTATGTTTTAACAGCTTCACATATTTTGTTATATTCTACAGAGAAATGTCATATATTTCAAAGTACAGAACTATCTAAGGCCTGCTATAAAGCCTTCCAAACTGATGTACTCTCAAGGTCATTGGTGCATAATTTGGAGAATGACATGTTCTTACTCTGTAACTCTGACTAGAGTTACATAAAAATGTAATTAAAAAAAAAACCTCTCACCCTAAAATATTTTCAAGGAATATTTTTCCGTACATGGCTATTCATTACCATGAAGTTGACAGATAAACTGAATAAATTTATAATCAAGATGACATACTGTATGTAAACCAGATTAAAATATTGGCTTTTTACCCTTTGGGTCCTGCTAGTAAATATGATTTCAGAACCAGTGGCTTGAATTTATAATATTAATAATTTATTCAGAAATGCTGAAGGAAGGAAGTGTCTCTCATACATATACACTAGATCATGCTCTCACTCTTTCAGGATCTCTGAACAAATATATGCAATAAACATATCAAACTTTACTATGAAAATATTTGGGTTTTACATGGAACATGTAGTAGGCATGTAACATGCATGAATATATCATACAGAGATTATTCTTAGCTGATGATGAGCTTAACATTAGAAATGCCAAGTCTCCCAGTAGACAGTTACCAAAGATAAATTTCTTAAGAAAATATCAAAGAACCCTGCATAGTGATCATGTGATGAACAGAACACACCGTTCCCTTGGAAGCTGGCTATATGGAATAAAGCCTAGCGGGTCACGTCTCAGCCAGCTCTTGGACTCACAGAGGTGCATCACCCCCAGCTCTCACTTGTCTCATGTCGCTCGCTCAGCTGTTTGCCTGCAGCCGTGCCTCCATGGAGGGGAGTGTGTCAGTCCCAACGCCTGCCAGTGCTCCAGAGGGTGGCTGGGAGCGCAGTGCCAGACCCGTAAGTGCTCCCTTAATTACTGCACCTTTGTAGCCACTGGAGGCTTTTACACATTTAATTTTCTGCTGTGTGTATATTGTGTTAGGTTTATGCTTGAACTCAATCATCTTAAAGGTCTTTTCCAACCTAAAAGATTCCATGGTTCTATTACGTGTAAAAGTCAACCGTAACATGATTAGCACCTAAATTCTGCCTTATTTGTCGGAACTGTCCTACGGTGCCAGTAAAACTGGTACTTTCAAAGACATTTCTAGACTCAACATTAGAAAGATGCCCGACTCATCTCTTTTCTGGATGCCGAGACCAACCTGTCAGACAAAATAAGTATTTCTAAAATTGAATAATTTGAAATGCAAGGTAAAAAAAAAGAAGGATGAAGGAGAAAAGGAAATGGAGTACCCATTCTCTAAACCCAAGTGGCATTAAGGACAGAAATTCTATGTGTCTGCTAACCTTAGAGCCTGACCCTGTAAATTCTACTTGTTCAGACTGACCAAGGTGGATGGAAGTATTTGCATTTGTGGGGACTGAAAGAACTAGAATGGGAAGAGATCTGCTATTGCCAATTACATACAGGGTCACTTCGGTTTGTGTCTGCCATTAGCTTTACAGCAAAAGGGTATGAGGGAAATATCAAGGCATCATCCCCTTTAAAGGGCATTATCTCCTTTATCTTCCTTTCCCCTCATACTCACAGAGCATAATTACTTATGGAAATCTTCTGTCAGCTAACTCCCAATGGCTGTGTAATTGTTTCTTTGCACCAGCTGTCTTCTAGTTCAAACATGGGAATGTTTAAAGTTATTGATGGCATATTCTTGACTCGGCTTATAAAATAAATAAACAAATCATGCTTGCTCCTGTGAAAGGCAAGTAACTCTAACATTAACAATTTCTGCTGTCCTATGCAGGCACATAAGCCCAGGTAATTTTTTTTTTTAGATTTATCTAACCTTTGAAACTTTGCTCTAAATCCCTTCATTTGCTAGTCATTCTGGTTTTACTATTTCTTCCCATTGTGAGAGGTTAAGTCTTTTTTTTTTCATCCAAAAGGATTTGACTGAAACTCCCAGGTCCCACAGCAACCCCAAATTTCTGGGTTTTTAAAGAGAAAGAGAGAAGACTATTGTCAGAGAGCAGATGGTGAGGTCTTACAACGTTGCTCCGGGGTATTCACAGCGAGGCAGGGGCGAAGCAGGGGAGCAGGAAAGTCTTCATCCTCACAGATGTTAGGTATAAGTTTTGCATAGAAGGGTAACCCTGAAAGTAAGTCATGTTTCATGTTTTAGTGGGAGGCTATTCCCTCAAACCCCGAACTCAATGAAACAAATGCATTTGTCTGTCTAAACATGAAAAGCCTCCCTTGCCCACCTTCCCCTCAGCTCCGGCAGAGCTGCTCTGGCTGCAGCAGCCCAGAGGGCTGAAACCAAGCCCTGGTTACTCTTTTTGCTGCTCTTGTACTGCTCTGGCCTCTGTCCCATCTCCCAGCAGCACAGGGACAGCGGGCCAAACCCACAGGCTCTGCCAGAACCCGTGAGCCTCTGGCAAGGAGCTCTTTGCTTCATCACTCCACTCCCCTGTGCAGAATGGCTTTGTCACATTTAAGCTCCTGAGGTTTCCCTAAGCTCAGCACCCCCGCCTTGCTTGGATGTGTATTCCCAAATTGTGTGCTCCAAGGTAATATCAGCAAGGCTGAATTAAAGCTAGATTTGCACCCCTTTAACTACAGACTTTGGCTATTAAACACAACAACAGAGCAAAATTTTCACATTATAAGATAACAAAGTAGTAGCCAGATTTTTCATTATATCAAAATATGATTTCATATTTATATTTATTTATTCTATTACATGAGATTAAATCAGTAACTATTGTTCGCTATACTATATTCAAATATATTCATTCATACCATATATTAATTCTATGTTTTTATATGATTAATCTCAATTGTTTCCATTTTGCTAATCTCAATAGTTTCCATTTCATAATGCAAATATTCCATCTCACTCTACAAGTAACAGTTCAGAGGTTTTTTCATCACTCTGTAATCTAGAATCTATTAGGGCTGGATTGTTTCTCAGAGGCTTTTTCAAGGGTAGGAGAAGATTCAATAATCCCAGCTTCATTCTTTTTTCAGACTGTGGATTCACTCAACTGCCCTTATTGGGGTGGTGCGATGGAAATGCAGGTTCAGGTTTCATCTACACCCCGAACCTCATTTTTTCCTCACTGACTTCCTAACACACTCAGGAGGGTGACTAAACTGCAGGGTACACACAGACACCCACAATTATTTTCTGTACATTTCCCAGATGGAATAGATTGCTGCAGTCCTCTATACTGAGATAGCCAGAGTAAGCCCCTAAGCCTACGAAAGGGACAATGGACAAATGCCAATAAATCATCTTGGACATCTACCTTTTGATTTATCTTTCATAAGAAGTTGCAGATCACCTCCACCTGTTCAGTTCTAACTCACAGAGGCCTGGGCCTACAAGGACCATTCAAGAAGATGGAGGCAGCAGCTGCCACAATAATTCCTCTCTCAACACTTTCTTTCTTCAGTCTTCTGCTAAACCAGAAAAGGCAAAACATTCTCTACTCTTAGGTCTCTAATAATGTAAATATTTACAGCTTCAAATATTGATGGTTTAGATTTTCTTGTCACCTTTCACCAGGAAAAAAGACATAGATCTCTATCACATTGATAACTCAAAATGCTTCAGCTTTTCAGCAGACAAACCCATTGACAGTATCCTAGAACAGATTTTCCATGCTACTGCCATGAAGATTGGCAATGTCTAAGGCAGCATAATTTTATGCCTGAAATATTTTGAAAATGCCTCAGAGAAGTAGAATGGACTGTAAGATCAGAGGTATCCACTGTATTTTAAGGAGATTATAACTAATTTGGAACAGCTCTGCTACATTTTGGAGATGCAATCACACAGGCAAAAACTCTGCCTCTTTTGCAATGATGCACAATGAAATTGCATGTCCATGACATGCAGTGAATTATGATTTCTTAATGCTACAATCAGTCAAACTCACAATGACATTCCAGAGACATCTGTGCAGGAAAGTTTATTTGCAGTTTCACCAGTCCCTGGCTGCAACCAAAGAACTTGGCAAGAGCAAAAGAGACTTTGAGTAGACATTGATATTGGATAAAACACAATAGTCCTCCTTTATCAGACTGTAAATAAAGAGGTCAGTCAAAAGAGTAGTTTTCTTCCCCACTCATCTGTAACTGAACAGAATGGCTTCTGAAAGAGAATCGATAAAATAAGTCATTTGTCCCAACAAATAAGGTGCATGGTGGAATACACACGTTATCCCTGATAAATACCTATGACTTTGAGGGGCATAGTTTAAGGAATAATGGTCAATTTTCAGACTGTACTGAAAATGTAGGGAAATAACCTTTTGGAAGAAAAGGTTAAAAAAAGTAATTTGAAATATTCAAGGTGTCTCAATGATGGAAAAGAGCAGCTGTATAGATGAGGGTTCTTCCATTAGAAACTTTTTTGTCTGACTCTGTTTTTAGCTTTCACGGATACAAAAATATCTGAAAATTTGCCTTTCTGAGAAGACAGAAACTGTATCCCAGGGTCACCATGTTTTCCCAGTGATTTCCTTCCTATTCCATATTAGACACCCAGTTTAAAGCTCCATGCTTGTGGCTTCCCCTCGCCTCCTGTGCTGGTAACTCACATCTCTCTTTTCCTTGAGCTCAGAAAGAAACATTAGGCCAAAGAAATGAACACCTGGCAGCAGAATCTGATTACCCTGGCAGATACACCCAAAACACAACCCAGTAAAGTAAGAAGGCTTCTGGCCAGGGGTACAAGTCTGTTGTCTAAGGCTCCGAATGCAGGATCAAGGTATAATTTTAACAATTAATTATAAAGTATAAGAAGGTTACAGTTGTGAAGGATGTTCATCATTAAAATTCATGCTGCTGTCTTCTGTTCTAATATTATTGAACCCATACTGGCTCCTCATTGCCCTTCAGAATAACTTCTCTTTATTTGCATGTTATAAGTGTCAAGCTTATGGCCTTATAATTTCCTCAATATTCTTCTCCATTCTCTCTCTCTGCCTTGAACAACATCCTAGGCAGAATTTCTTCAAGCTTTCCTCTGTAACCCTTCCAAAGCTTAAAAAAAAGCAAATAATTTTGAAAAGAATGCCATTCGCATGCAAATTATAGCTCTGTTCTTTTAACATGCAGGGATAAAACTCTTTCTGTAATTGGCATTTATTGATTATAATTTTAACATAAGCTTAGCTTGTTAAATGACTTTGCTGAATCTGTACAGGATAATGCATACATAGCTGGTGTCATTTTTAGTGTTTAGTGGCTTAGCATCCCTTGTAAATACATTTATGAAATATTCATTTGAACTTCAGCTCTGTTATTATCCTCTGTGATGTCAATTCCAATTTTCCTCCAAAATGTTTGTAACTTTTCTCCTAACTGAGCTCTTGTTTTTCTGAGTATTCCAGAAAGAAGCTGGGGGGTGTACAGGGAGAGATAGACAGGAAGAAAAGGATAAAAAAGGAGGAGATATTTTCCCTTTTTTGAATTTATTTGCATCCACTGAGAATCAAGGAAACCATAGACAGAAAAAAAATCCTAGTACCTCATCTAATGCCCACGTGTACCAGAGCATTCCCAGATGCTATAGGGATCTGCAGAAAAATCCACTTCTCTTTGCATTATCTCTTCCTATTTTATCCACTACCAAGCTGAAAGGAAAATCAGCTTCTATTTTTCCCCAGTCCATATTCATATCAAAGAAATAATAGAAATATACACAGTTCTTTCTCTAATAATATTATCACACACAGTTCTCTCTCTTCCTGCTTACCATACAGTGGAACAAAACTTGCCTGGGCACAAGGAGCCTTTTCTGCTGACAGTGCAACCCCTGTAGGGAAATGGGTTTGTTCCAGTGAACGAAACTCTAAGAAATTCCCAATTATAAATCTGTCCTTTCAAGGACCATGGAGGAGCTGCAGTAGCACTCCAGAGGTGATAGAGCTCCCTGTTCTAGCTCGAGTGTGATTTCATTCCTCCTCTGCCCCATCCACACCCAGAATTCAAACTCGCCCCCTGCCCTCTCAGAAGGAGAAATTCAAAGTTTGCCGTTCACAATTCTGGACCTTAAGGAGAATTTTGCAACAGACTCCCAACAAAACCAAGCTTCCTCCTTAAAATTTCTTTCAAGAAAACAGCATTTTTACCTTTTCAAAGTGGAAGGAATACTTCAACAAGTTCATAGACCAGGAAGGCAAGTTCCTAGCTCCAGGTCACTGGAGTCCTACAGCAAACAGCCACTGACACAGCTGGTTTTTCCAGAAGGAGCACCTGAAGGTCACCAGCACACGCAGGTCTGTGTGTGTTCTTATTCTGGACATGGTCTGGGGCAGAGGTTTTGACACAGCGTGAGCTGTCACTACTTGACTATAAAAATACTCTTTTGCCAAGCTGGTTACAGCCTCTCCTCTCCAAGATGGGTCGAGTGGCAGTAAGTCTGGTTCTTTGCTTCTCTGCCCCACAGCTGTGAAGTTTGTTATAGAGATTTAGATTTTAATATTCCCAAAATCTCAGCCTCCTCCCTGACATAATAACCTGATGGAACAAACCCAATACAAATTCCAGGTGTTGTGAAACATGATGCCATTGGCTTTCCAAGGTCACTTTAACGATTATTATAACTCTGAGAATAACTTTTGGATGGCTTAGGATCCCAAAATATGTTTCCTAAAGAAGTTTGACCTGGTCTATCTCTGAGACTTCAGATCTCAACACAAAGACTTTGCATGAACTTAGATCTGTGCCAGAATCAGAACCTAAGTGCAAAAAACTGAAATTGTGGAAATTAATCCTTCAGCCCTTTACATTTTTGAAGCTGATTTTCTGTAGGAAAAAAAAAATCTTCCTAGGAATACAGCAAATTCATTCAAGTCTGATGGAACATTCTGCTCCATCATGAAGGAGACTTGTCACAGACATGTACCTACTCTACTTCCAGCCCTGTCTTAGTGGTGCATGGTTGGCAGCTTCCAATACACCTCTGCCACACAAGAAACTGTAAGAAACCACTTGTTGAGTCACATCTGACCAGTTTTGAAGGCATTAATTCGACTGCCTATAACTGGGATACAATATTCTGGCAATATTTATAAAAGGTTTAACTCATGAGATCTAATTAAAATACTGTGACACGTGTGTTCTTCTTGAATTGGTGCCCTCTGAATTGGCTGTTCGTTTTCCTCTATGCCAAAACAATGTCATAACAATGGAAACTGCTAATGAGAATGAAAAACTGGCTGAAATTTGACTAATTGCTTTTTTCTCTCTTAAAAAATAATAGAACACTGATGCTTTTATTAACAGAATATCTTCAAATTGATGGGCCTTTATATATGCAGTGGCACTCAAGATAAAACATTTCTCTGGTTTTTTCCTTGGGATAAGTAGCTCATTACTGATTCTCTATAACCATGAAATTATATGTTCTTCTTTAGTTTCCAAAGGTGTAAAATGTGAAGTTCACCAAACTCTTCCATTTATTTATTTATTGTAATAGCATCACCTTTGGGAGTACATATTTAGCATATTCTTTGATCTCAGTTTGAGGTCAGCCCTTTTAACAGATGTTATTTATTTTAATTGGAACAAAAGAAAATCAATTTTGGCATAAATCTTTCCCAACACTCAATGCCCAGAATGTATCCTGGCTTTCAAAATTAGGCCTTGTACTGATCCATTTCCAGCTGATCCAAGCTCATTATTTGTCAGTCTTCTCTTTTCTCATCAGTGGGAAAAAAAGGAAAAACCAAAGATTGTAAACATAAGAGACACAGAGGCATAAGAAGCCTATGACAAACCATCTTTCATTTTCAATATTTCTAAATATTCAAATTCTGATTACAAGACTTAGAATAAGTGTATTCTAAAGATCTTTATCTCTCATTTGTAGCACTTTGTGAGCAAAAATGTCTATTTGGAAGCAGATGCATCAGACCAAATGTCTGTGCTTGCAGAAGTGGCTACACTGGCTCAGCATGTGAGAAGAAGGTAAGGCCCAAACCCATTGATCCTTATGGTAACCACAAAAATAACAAGATGTAACTGAAACAGTTTACAGGTAAAAGGAATAAAGTCTTGTTAACCTTATGGAAGATATAAATAAGGTCACAGAATATTCCAAAGGAAGTTTAATGACTGCTCAGCTGCAAACTAGCCTTGTATCCAAGTCCTAGGTCTTTTTTTTCCCTTTTATTTTGCCTTACCTTCAATAAGACAAGTCTGACTACCAGAATGGTTTGCAAGGCTATGGCACATCTGGCAGCTGGGCCCGACCTGACCATCACACCAGTGTGGGTCTTCGAGTCCAGTTCATCCCCTGCATCACCACCAAGACAAAAGAGTTTGGGATTTTTTAAGCCACAGTTACTGTCCACGCCACAAACACTGTTCCAGTCTGATGTCTTGGTTGGCCCAGTCTCCAGCTCTCGAAACAGGAGGCTGCCCTGTCATTTACCTGTACTGAAAGGCCAGGGGCAAAAATCAATGTATTTTCATTTCAGTTACATAACATATTAAGAGAAAGCAGAAACTCTATTCAGATAGTCACTTAATTTTGTTAATGATAATTAGATTTTAATATCATAATTAAAATTCTGTATAGATTTTTTTAACAAGTACATTCTCTTACTAAACTACAGCTCCTACGTCAATACTGCAATAAGCTGATGTAGATAAGATGAGTAAGTGATGTAATTTTCTATATATAAAATGTCTATTTAACAGTTTGGCCATAGCCTAGGTGAGTAAGGTGTACATTTGCTCAAACAATTAACAGATAAAGTAGAAATGAAGGCAGGGATACAGCAAAATAAACTGTAACTATTCTCTGCAGGTGCTTCCATTCAGGAGACTTCCCTTGTAGGTCGAGAGTTGCCCTTTTGGATCCATCACACCAAGATCACCGGGACTGCTTTAAAGCATTATTCTGGTTGTAAATGTGCAAAGTACGATATTTGTCATTTCACAAATGAAGTGGAAGTCTATTGCACTTAGCAGAAAATATTAAATTAAAAAAAAATCAAGCTCCTTTTTCCACATGAATAAACTATTATACCCTAAATCAGTCCTGACAGAAAAAGAAAGTAGAAAAAGGCTTTGCAAATTCTGTGTGTCCAAAATGCCAAGTCACCAGTGACACATACAAACACACGTGTCTCTCTAGCAATGATTCATCTCAGGTTTTAAGACAGTTTGAAGCGCTCTTCAGTTTCAGGGTTTATTCTGCAGAAATCTCTGATTGGCTGCTCTGATATGGATGTGTATTTCTTCGATGTGAAGAAGGAAATGTTCTGGATAAAAGGGACTTAGCAGGTTTCCTTCAATCTGTGAAGGAAATTCATTACTAAATTCAGTTAGTAATTAAAATTCTGGATTTCATGGTGTCTAATATAAATTACATGGCTTATGTTATATGAAAGGAAATGAGCTACTCCTCCAAAAAAATCAAAATTATGAGAGATATTGAAATGAAAAGCTAACTTACTAGCATGGATTATAGTAAACTGTACACATACCCACATTTCTGTAAAAAAACTTGGGATGATGAGCTTCCCAAGAGTTCATTTATCAGACTGGATTGGGTGTAAGTGTCCAATCTGTATAGGCCTTAATCAACTTCTTCTCCAAGCCTGTCAGTCATGGAAATCTCAGAGTTTATCAGAGTAAGTGTTCAAGTATTTAACTGCATTTTTAGAGCACAGTTTTAACTTTCCTAACACTGAACAAAAAGCCTGCTGTGAGTAAAATTGGTACTTCTTGGTGCAGCTTTGGTGGGCACAGAGAAAAGTCAGCTCGGATCTCTCAGTGGCAACATTTGCCTGTCTGAAGGAAACTGGAGTCTCTGCTGCCCCATTTTATCCCATTTTCCCGAGCCAAACCAAGCTCAGCCTAAGCTCCAGTTTCCCCATGTCCCTCCTGGTGTGCTGTGACTGAGCTCCAGTCCCCAGCAGATCCCTCCCTGAGTGGCTCCTGTCTCTGATTAATACATTTCAATAGAGAGATTTACATTTTTCTGCCACAGCCCTGCACAACCTCTCTTTCCCACACTCCTGACACCTTATCACTTGTTTCCCATTTGGCATTGGTGCAGTTGAATTTTCCTCTGAAAGCACCATCTTTATCATGTTTACTTAATTGTGTCTTATGGATTTCAAGCTGTTTCACTCATTTATCAAAAAGATTTTTAATTCTAAGCCTGCTTGCACTGCCTCCAAGTGTGACATTGTTCAAAAATGTGACACCTCATTCCCTCAGACACTAAGGAAAGCAGTGAATAACAGAAAAATCAGGGCCTACAAATTATTGATAAAATTATTCCTTGATAATATTTTCTCAAACAGGCCTTGCTCCTTACTGATTTATTATGAATCATACTTACTGGCATGACTGTCTGAGTCATATCAGAAGCTCCCTAAAGTGAAAAAACATCTGTTCCTTGTGGACAGAGTGACTGCTTCCCTCGCTAAACTTGAGGAGCTTATAAATTGATTGTTTAATAATTTATGTTAGCATCTCCCCAGATACCAACTTAGTCCGAATCTTTGGCTGTCATTCCCGTGCTTGTCCTCTTTTTTCTCATCTAAAGACATGTACTATGCTTCTTGGGACTATTTATATCCTTTGGGAGTTCTCAAAGCAAATCACTGCTGGTTTAGAAACCACATCTTTAAACGTGTTGGGGTAACTCTTGACCTGGAAAAGCTGCTTCATGTAAAGACCCTCTTATTTGCTGAGATGTTCCATATGGGGAGTTAATACACAGCAGACAGCATGCCATAAATGCAAATCCCAGTTTATTGCCCAGCCATTTAACCTTGTAAACAGACCTTAAATCTGACTTTTCTGAATCTAAATACTCAGTTCCTTCCCTATTCTCCCTTGCATTCATGTTCCCTTGCTAATTCTGATCATGTCAAACCTTTTGTCACATTTAACCTTTCTGTGACGAGTGAAGAGGCACTGAGCACATCAGCCTTGCCTGTGTCATCTGCAAACTTCTCTCCTCCCTGCTGGATTTATCACTGCATTTTGCAATGGGAGTTAAAACTCACACTTTGCTCTGTTTCTGTTACGAATCTTCAAATAATGGGAATAATACAGTAGCAGTGACATGTAAAATTTGCCAAAATAACCCAGATTGAATTGGAGAAGAGCAGCCTCTCCCCTCCCTTCAGCAGCAGCTGACAAGGGATGTGCTAGGTGACTGCACCTGAAGTCAGCTGGGGAAGGAATGCAAGGTAATTGCCTGTTATGCAGGTTAGGAGACTGATTTCCTCCTTGAAACTTACTTTTTGGTCTCCAACTTATTCTCAAAAAATTAGAGTGAAATATTTGGTTTTAGCATTTTTTTTTTCAGAGTACAGATTGAAAACACTAAGGAGATAGAATCATGGACTTGCAGAATGGTTTGGGTTGGAA
>WEKY01002940.1:1558-23911 GCA_013390045.1 Picathartes gymnocephalus | reverse complement strand
CCCGCCAGGCCAGGGCCCATCCCAGCCAGGGGCCATCCCAGCCAGGAGCCATCCCCGCCAGGCCNCGCCAGGCCAGGGCCCATCCCCGCCAGGCCAGGGCCCATCCCAGCCAGGGGCCATCCCAGCCAGGAGCCATCCCCGCCAGGCCAGGGGCCATCCCGGCCCGGGGAAGCCTGTGCTGCCCAATCTCATTAGCACAAAATCCACTAATTAACCACTCCGCCGGCAGGCGCTTCCCAGAGCTCTCGAATCCCCAGAAAGCCAGTTTTGGGGATCTTTTTGGAGGCCGTCACCTCCCTTTTGTTGGGTTATTTTTTGCAGCTGAGTCACCCAATTGTCACCCGGTACTTCCTGCTCCTCTGGCCTTCGGCTGCCAAGGGCCCGGCCCGGCTCCCAGCGGGAGATTGGGGCTTTTCCAGCCCCAGTTTGGGAGAATTCATGGAAAAATTGGGATTTCAGCCTTTGCCAGCCCAAATCTGGGAGGATTCAGGGAAAAATTGGGATCTGAGCTTTTCCCACCACAAATATGAAGGAATTCAGGGAGAAATTGGGGTCTGAGCTTTTCCCACCCCAAATATGAGGGAATTCAGGATAAATTGGGGTCTCAGCCTTTTCCACCCCAAATCTCAGAGAATTCAGGATAAATTGGGGTCTGAGCTTTTCCCACCCCAAATCTGGGAGAATTCTTTGATAAATTGGGCTCTGATGATTTTGTTAATTTTTTGGTGGTTTTTATTCCAATCTTATTCCTTTTTCTTCTTTGGAATAAAACCTTTTTTTCCTCCTTCTATTTATTTTGTTTTTCCTGCTGGTCTTGTCAATTTTTTTTTTCCAATCTTATTCTTTTTTTTCCTTGGAAAAACCCTTTTTCCTCCTTTTTCTTTTTTTGTTTTCCCTGCTCCTTTCCCTGCTGATTTTGCGGGGGTAGCTCTTTGGGAAATCCCACCTCTCTGATCATCCCTGGATTTCTAATTCCAAGGGAATTCCTGCGGGAATTCCAACCTGCAGGGATTCATTTCTTCCCTCAAAATCCCCAAAAAAATTCCCAAACCGAAGCTGGATTTTGCTGCCATGAGGAAATCTTGGGAATTTGCATAAATTCCATATTAAATGAGGCAAAACGTGGCCCTCCCACATCCCCATCCCTTGGGATTTGCATGGAAAATTCCCAATTTTATTTCCAGGCGGGTGGCCCCAATCCACCTAAATCCCACATTTAAATAGGGATGGAAATCCAGGGAAAAAAACTCAGTTCCTCAGGAAAATTCCCTGCCGGTTCCAGCAGATTTATGGGATCCATGGAATTGGAGAGGGATGGATAAGAAAGGGAAATTTATCCTGTATTTATGGATTTATATTAAATTCAGATCAAACTCCCTGGAAAAAACTTTGTGAATTTTTGGCTCCTGCCCTGAAACAGGGCTGGATATTCCTGAAAATTCCTGATTGAAACCCACGTGGATTGGGAAGGAATTGGGCAAATTTGGGCTGGAATTGGGAGATTTCTTTGGGATTGGAACAAAATCACTTTTTAAGGTCCCTTCCAACCCAAGGGATTTGATGATTAAAATGATGATTTTAGGATTAAAAGTTACGATTTTAGGATCAAAAGCATCCCATGATTTGATGATTAAAATAATGGGTTTATGATTAAAATTACAATTTTTGGGTTAAAATGGCGATTTTAGGATTAAAACCACCCCATGACTTTAGGATTAAAACGATGGATTTATTATTAAAATTATTAATTTAGGATTAAAAGGACGATTTTAGTATTAAAAATTGTTCCTTTTATTGACTTCCCTTCAATTTGTGCTGTGGAAAATTGAGTTTTTAACCATTTTGCCCTGAATTTGAGGATATTTTTGCCTTCCTGCGCTCGGGATTTGGGGAAGGAAAAGCCGGAGCTGTTCCAAGACACCAGGAAATGGGTGGAGAGGAAGGGAAAGGGCTCGGTGGGAATTTGATGTTCCTTTTATTGACTTAATATCAAACTGCTCCAATTTTGGCTGTGGAAAGTCGAGTTTTTAACCATTTCCCCCTGAATTTGAGGATTTTTTTGCCTTCCTGGGCTCAGGATTTGGGGAAGGAAAAGCCGGAGCTGTTCCAAGACACCAGGAAATGGGTGGAGAGGAAGGGAAAGTGCTTGGTGTGAATTTGATGTTCCTTTTATTGACTTAATATCAAACTGCTCCAATTTTGGCTGTGGAAAATCGAGTTTTTAACCATTTTGCCCTGAATTTGAGGATATTTTTGCCTTCCTGCGCTCGGGATTTGGGGAAGGAAAAGCCAGCCCTGTTCCCCCAGCCCAGGGGAGGAAGGGCAGGTGCTCGGGGAGCCCTCCCTGCACAGGTGACTCAGAGCTGGCAGCACCTGGCACTGCCCGGGTGCCCGGCTCCTGTTCCTGCTGCTCCTGGCACCGATCCAGGGGGAAGCCGGGCCTGGGTTTGCTGTCACGCGATGCCGGAGGGGGAGAGCTGCTCCCTGGGGATCGGAAATTCCGGAGAAATCCTTCCCTGGGATGGTGGTGGGGATGGAATTCCCAGAGAAGCTGTGGCTGCCCCATCCCTTGTGCTTGTTTGGATCCGAAATTCGGGAGAAATCCTTCCCTGGGATGGTGGTGGGGGTGGAATTCCTGAAAAAGTCGTGGTTGCCCTATCCCTGGATGCTGGAAGGGGGAAGAGCTGCTCCTTGAGAATCAGAAATTCAGGAGAAATCCTTCCCTGGGATGGTGGTGGGGATGGAATTCCCAGAGAAGCCGTGGCTGCCCCATCCCTGGATGCTGGAAAGGGGAAGAGCTGCTCCTCGTGGATCAGAAATTCGGGAGAAATCCTTCCTTCGGACACTGTGGGAGGCCCTGGGATGGAATTCCCAAAAAAGCTGTGGCTGCCCCATCCCTTGTGCTTGTTTGGATCCGAAATTCGGGAGAAATCCTTCCCTGGGATGGTGGTGGGGATGGAATTCCCAAAAAAGCCATGGCTGCCTCATCCCTTTGGCCCGTTTGGATTAGAAATTCTGGAGAAATCATTCCTTGGACCACTGTGGAGTTCCTGGAATGGAAGCTGTGGCTGGCCCAGCTCTGGATGGCAGAGATCAGAAATTTGGGAGAAATCCTTCCTTGGGACATGGAGGAGTCCCTGGAATGGAATTCCCAGAGAAGCCGTGGCTGCCCCATCCCTGATGCTGGAAGGGGGAAGAGCTGCTCCTTGAGGATCAGAAATTCAGGAGAAATCTTTCCCTGGGATGGTGGTAGGGATGGAATTCCCGAAAAAGTCGTGGTTGCCCTATCCCTGGATCAGAAGTTTGGGAGAAATTCTTCCCTGGGACACTGAGGAGGTCCTGGGATGGAATTCCCAGATTAATGGGATTAATGAGAAGAGATTCCTTGGGCTGGGAGAGGAGGAAAATGGCTCCTGGTGCTGGAAATGAGGAAGCAGCTCTACTCAGCCACCAACTCATCCTGAAATGGAAACCCAGCCCAAATCAGAGCTGGAAATCTTTGAAGGGCAGAACTTCTGCCCAGCTCCGAGGGCTTTGTGTTGGTTTGGGATTAAATCTGAATTTTCCTCCACTCCAACTGCTCCAGGAGGAAACAAAAAAGCCGGGAAAGGATGGATCAAAAATCCTGGGATGGTCTGAAAACCAATCTGGGGTTAAATCTGAATTTTGTTCCACTCCAACAACTCCAGGAGGAGACAAAAGCAGGGAAAGAATGGCCCAAAAATCCCGGGATGGGCTGAAAACCAATCTGGAAAACCAATCCGTGAGCTCAGCGTGGCTCTTGGCAGCCCAGAGCTCTGGATGTGAAATCTTCCTGCTCTGAAGATGAAAGGCTTTGTTCCTTTTATTGTTTGTTTTGGTTTTTTTTTTTCCCCTTTTTCTTTTCATTCCCCTTTGTCCAGGTCCCAGGTGCTGCTGTGGGGGACAGGGCAGGGAGGAGGGGCAGGAAAAAAGGGCAGGAGAAGCTGGAATTCTTGGAAAGGAGGGGCTTTCAGGGAGGGCTGGGGCTCCAGGGAGGGGCTTTAAGTTGGATTCTCCAAATTCTGACTCCAAGGTCTCGAGGGAAGGTTTTGGCAGGGTTTTGTCCCCAGAAATAAGAGACGATTCCAGGGGGTTAATCCCGATTTAATCCCAGTTTTTCACCCCATGGATTGGGCAAGGAGTGCTGAGAACAGGTGGGAAAATGGGAGAGGTTGAGATGGAAGAAATAAATCCCTTTTTGGAGCTGTGGTTCCTTCTGGGAATGAGGATTTGGGACCTTGGATCAGAATTCCAGAGTTTCCTGTAGGGTAGAGAATATTCAGGATTATCCTCCAATGGGAATGTTCTCTGGGAATGTTCTGTGGGGTTGATGGGGCAGAGAATATTTGGGATTCTCCTCTGATGGGCATGTTTTCTGGGAATGTTCTGTGGGATTGATGGGGCAGAGAATATTCGGGATTCTCCTCCAATGGGAATGTTCTTTGGGAATGTTCGCTGGGAATGTCCTGCCCGTTCCACCAAAGGGCTTCAGGTACGAACCCAACCACACAAACACGAACCCACAGATTCCAGGCACACAATTATTCCCAAAAATCCCATGGATTGGGCTCATTCCAGGTGCAAATTTGTGCCTGGGATTGGAGCTGGGGAGGAAGGAGCAGCTCAGGAGCTCAGCTGGTGCAGCACAAATCCCTCGGAGCCAACCCGAGCTTCCCAAGGGATCTCTGGAGTCACTTCTGAGGAAAAATTGGGTCTTGTGGGAATTCTGAGCCAATTAGTGGGATAATTGGAGTCAGGAGCTGCATCTTCCTTGGGAAATCCCAGTGTCATAATAAGGAGAAAACATTTGGTGTTTTTTGTTTGGTTTTCATGGGGCCGAGGGGAATTTTCTGACGACTTCTTTGGAAGGGGATGATTCCTGATTTTTAAAGGATATTTAGAAGGCACAGTTTTAATTTTAAGAAGTCTTTTATTTTCAATGCTTTTATTTTAAATACTCTTATTTTAAATATTTTTCTTTTAAATGCCTTTATTTGAAATGTTTTTTTATTTTAAATGCGGAGAGCTCAGAGCCCTTCCAGGGCCTAAAGGGGCTCCAGGAGAGGGATTTGGGACAAGGGATGGAGGGACAGGACACTGGGAATGGGTTTGGGCTGAATAAGGTCAGGTTTAGATGGGAAATTGGGAGGAAATTGGGAGGAAATTGTCCCTTGTGAGGGTGATTTGGCAAAGATTATGGGGGTGTAGGAGGAAGGTGAGACCTGGGAGGTCCAACCTGGAAATGAGAAGGGTCTGGGGAGAGCTCAGAGACTTTCCAGGGCCTAAAAGGGCTCCAGGAGAGCTGGAGAAGGATTTGGGACAAGGAATAAAACAATGGGGAATGGTTTTGCGCGGAATGAGGGCAGGATTCGATGGGAAATTGGGAGGAAATTGTTCCTTGTGAAGTGGTGAGGCCTCGGCCTGAGAATCCATGGCTGCCCCTAACCTGGAAGTGCCCAAAGCCGCCTTGGAGCAACCCAGGGTCATGGAAAATATCCCTGCCTGCAGCCTGGGGTGACCCTGGATATTCCGTGTCCCTTCCAGGGAATGGTTTTGTGAGGAATGAGGGCAGGATTCGATGGGAAATTGGGAGGAAATTGTTCCCTGTGAAGTGGTGAGGCCTTGGAATGGATTTGGCAAAGCTTAAGGGGGTGCAGGAGCAGGGTGAGAGCTCAGAGCCCTTCCAGAGCCTAGAAGGGCTCCAGGAGAGCTGGAAAGGGATTTGGGACAAGGAATAAAACAATGGGGAATGGTTTTTTGAGGAATGAGGTCGGGTTTAAATGGGATTTTGNATGGGGAATGGTTTTGCGCGGAATGAGGGCAGGATTCGATGGGAAATTGGGAGGAAATTGTTCCTTGTGAAGTGGTGAGGCCTCGGCCTGAGAATCCATGGCTGCCCCTAACCTGGAAGTGCCCAAAGCCGCCTTGGAGCAACCCAGGGTCATGGAAAATATCCCTGCCCGCAGCCTGAGGTGACGCTGGATCTTCAATGTCCCTTCCATGGAATGGTTTTGTGAGGAATGAGGGCAGGATTAGATGGGAAATTGGGAGGAAATTGTTCCCTGTGAGGGCAGCGAGGCCTCAGCCTGAGAATCCATGGCTGCCCCTAACCTGGAAGTTTTGGAAGTGTCCAAAGCCACCTTGGAGCGACCCGGGATCATGGAAAATATCCCTGCCCGCAGCCTGGGGTGACCCTGGATCTTCAACGTCCCTTCCATGGAATGGTTTTGTGCGGAATGAGGGCAGGATTCGATGGGATTTTGGGAGGAAATTACTCCCTGTGAGGGCAGCGAGGCCTCGGCCTGAGAATCCATGGCTGCCCCAAACCTGGAAGTGCCCAAAGCCGCCTTGGAGCAACCTGGGATCATGGAAAATATCCCTGCCCAGAGCCTGGGGTGACCCTGGATCTTCAATGTCCCTTCCACCCCTCCCACCCCCTCAGAGCTCCGGGAATAACCCAGCCTTTGTTAGGCCGGGGCCCAACCCCAGCGGCTCCCGAGGCGGCTTCTGCGGCCGCTCCCAAGGCCAGGACACACCTGTTGGGATCGGGAGCCGCGGGATTGGCTGGGCCAGGAATGCACCTGCGCAGGGAGGGGTGAAGGGCTCCATGTAAGCCGAGCCTTGGCCTCGCTCCCCATCCCTCCTCAATTCCAGCTCCAACACGCAGCTCCTCCGAGGCTCCGCGCTCGGCCCAGCCCTTCCCGGCCTGGTTTTTTTTTTTCCCTTTTTTTTTCCCCCCCATTTTAAGCTCGGTTTTATTCTTTTCAGCTCCATTTCAGCTGCCTAATGAGGTGTAGCAGTGTTGTTTTTCCAGGTCCGGGGTTGGTTTTTGCCACCGTTCGCTCGGCGCCGATTCCCCCGCGAAAACCTTCGCGCTCCAAGGTCGCCTTTCCCAGGACGCGGAAGAGGAAAACTCTCCTGGCTCCTCATCTTTCCAAGCTTTTCCCTCCCCACCTGGAGGCTGATCTGGCTTTGGGAGAAGCTCCCAGCACTGAAGTTTTCCCGCTGACTTTGGTGCTGCTCCTGGTAAGATCCGAAGCGCCCAGGTACAACGGGAAAAAAAGGGAATTTACAGAGCGCAAAAACCACTTCTTGAAGGCTTTTCCTACTTTTCCATCGATATTCCCTCTCTCTCCAGTTCACTTTCTCCGGGATTCCGCCCTCTTTTCTCTTCCTCCTTCTCCCCCCAGGTGGATTCGAGAGGGTTTTGTTGGCCAGATCAGGTTTTGTGTGCTGGGGGAGGGGAGGGCAGCGCATGAATCCAAACGTTCATTTTACAACCAGTCAAACCAGTCAGGGCAGCTCCGAGCAGATCCCAGGGCTTGGAAAAGGAGGGAGTCGGAGGGGGAAAAGCTGCTCTCACCCCGGTGTCACAGGAAGCTCAGGAAAAAAAAAAAGAAGGGTTTGGAAAATTTGATGAAAATTCCATTAAAATTTGGGTCAAATTGATAGAAAGCGAGCCTAAAATTGAATGGGTTCTTCCAGTATTTCTGGATTTGGGAATATTTGGATTTAAGGGAGGATTTCCTTGTTTTCGAGTAAAAGTGAGGAATCGAAACCTGCGTTTGCCTCTGGCTCTGAAAAAACCAAAGGAGCATTTGGAAAATTTGATTAAAATACGAATAAAGTCGATATAAAACCAGCATGAAATTTAAAGGAGTTCTTCCATATTTCTGGATTTGGGAATATTTGGATTTAAGGGAGGATTTCCCGGTTTTTGACTAAAAGTGAGGATTCGAAATCCGAGTTTGCGGCTGGCTCTGGAAAAAACAAAAGAATATTTGGAAAAAACAAAAGAATATTTGGAAAAAACAAAAGAATATTTGGAAAAAACAAAAGAATATTTGGAAAAATTGATTAAAATCCAGATAAAATCGATACAAAACCGGCATGAAATTTAAAGGGGTTCTTCCAATATTTCTGGATTTTGGGATATTTGAATTTAAGGGAGGATTTCCCGTTTGGGACTAAAAGTGAGGATTCCAAATCTGAGTTTGCTGCTGGCTCTGAGTAATGATTGCCACGTTTTAATTCCTTTTTTAATTAACCAGCACATTAATTGCTTTGCTTCCGCCTCCAAAACACCCGATCCTCAAATTTTAATTTTTCCTCCTATCCCGACCCAAACCCATTCCTCGGATAAGAGCAGCAAAGGGAACAGATTGGGAATTTTCCAAGCAGAAACAAGAAAATTTGGGAATTTTTCTGGGATCCGAGTGGACGTGGAGGGAAATTCGGGCTCTGCCGGAGCCGTCGGCTTCCGCTCATGGCAGGAGGAGCCATTTTGGGTTGGTTCTGTTGATTCTTTTCTTCCCTGGGGCTTTTTTTGTTCATTTTTGGGGCCTGGAAAAATCAAAATAATGAAGTTTTGTCTTCATTCCGATTCTGGATCCAACCAGGATCGGATTTTCCATGTTTTTCCTAAACTTTGGAGTGTTGGGTTCCGAACGGAGAAGGGAGAAGGTGAAATAAATTGGTTCTATTTCAGTTTTGGAGGGTGAGGTCAAGCCTTGGGTTCGTCCTCAAAATTCCCTTTTTTTTTGGATTGGAATTCCATTGGAAACGAGGGAATTTTGCCGGTGGGTGAAAATTTGGGAGGGGGGTTTTGTTATCCAGGAGGGTTCTTGGGAATTCTGCCAGATTTGGGGATTGGGATTTGTGGGATTCACTCCTTTCCCTCCACCCCATGGGGAAAATCCTTCTGGAAAGTTCCCTGGGGCAAAAAGCGGGAAATTATCCCGGATTTTGGGCGAAAAAGTTTCAGGGAATGGGATTTTTCTGCAATATTTGGCTCATCCCCATTAAACGCTCTCGGATTGATTTAATTCCAAGCTCTTTAACAGCTCTTTCCTGAAAAAAAAACCAGGAATTTTTTCACCCTCCTCATTTTCCCGGAATTTATTCCTGATTATATTTTTCCTGATTTTTTTTTTCCCCTTGAAATTGCAAATATTTCAACCCACTTCTCACTTTTATTAATTCACTTTGCTTCACTTTAGCCAAAAAAAAATCACTTTAATATCCAAAAATTCCCGGGTTGTTCCCTTTCCAAACCCGAACTCCTCAACCCTTGGAGCAGCGGGGCCAAATTAAATTTGGGATTTGCAAATTTTAATTGCTTTGATGCCTTTTTTAATTGGAATTTCTGCTGCAGGTGGGTGGCTGAGGGTGCCCACGCAGAGCTGGGGTGACGTGAGCACCTTTGATTTTTTGGTGTTTAAATCACTCTAAAAATGCACTTTTTAAGCTGTTTTTTATTGTTATCTTGATTATTTTATTATTAAATCAATTTTTAATAGTATATTCATATTTATATTGTATTTCTATTTATACTTAGATTTATAGATTTAGATTTAGGTCTATGGTTATATTTAGATTATATTTATATTTATATTTATAATAATAATAATATTTTAAATTTAATTAATTTCTTTAATTAATTATTCCCATTCCAGGGAAAACCCAGGAATTCCAGTGNGGAGCAGGGGTTCAAACCTTTACTGGTTTTACTGGGAAGGACTGGGCTGGTGTTCCTTCTAAATATTAGAATGGAATTTTAAATTGAATTTTAAATTATGGAATTTGAAATATTGCTCCATGCAGGGAATGAATTCCAGGAGCTGACCTGGTGACACAGTTTTTGTTATTTAATTAATTCAATTTAATTTATTTAATTTCTTTATTAAGGTTGGAAAAGGCTCCGTGTTCATCACGTGCAACCTTTGGAGAAAATAAGAATTGAAATGGAAATGAATTTTGAAATTTTGCTGTCAAAAAAACGAGAGGAATTTCTTTCATTTGGAAAAATAAGGAAAATACAAGAAAAAAGCAGAAAAAAAAATCAGGAAAAATCAGAAAAAATCATGAAAAAATCATCCCCCCTGAAATGTTTTTAATTTAACACGAATTAATGTACATTAAAATATTAAAATAATATCATTTATTGAAAAATTGAACAATCATTTCAGCCTGATATTCAGAAAGATTCCAAATTCTCCTGCGCTGCCCTTTTTATCTGATGGTTTTTCACATAGAAAATAGGAATTTTTAGGGAAAAAAAACATGGAAAAGGGCTGAAATGATAATTTTTCGATATTTTATTAAAAGGATAAAAATCTCAATGAAATTCAGGATTTAAAAACTGCAAATTGGCCATAAAATCTCCAATAAATTTATTAGAACTCTTCATTGCCAAACCAATTCATTGGAATATTTCGCTCCGATTTAAATCAAGGAAAAACACTCCCGGAAAATTCCCTTTCCCACTTGGAAAATTCCACTTTAATTTAATTTTTTGGAGGGGGGGGGATTTTAATGCCTCTTCTTAACATTAAACCCAAATAAATCCATTTTTAAGCCTGGCTTTACCTCAGCTCATGGCTTAAGGAGGGATTGGAGCTTTTCTTGGAATTTTTCAGCTTTTCCTCCTTGTCCTTCCCAGCTCCAGCTCCATTTTTTTTTTCCAATGGAGTTGGGAAAAACTTAAATTTCCCAGGATTTGTTCCTTCCCTGCCCCTGATCCTTGATCTTCCAGCTTAACTAAACTCAGAATTCCTTTTTTTTTTTTTTTTACCTTCCTTTGGAGCTGGATTTTTTTTTTTCCAGCCCTCAAATCCCACTTTGGGATCATCGAGGGAAATTTTTTTAACTGGAATTGGAATTTTAATTTCATTTTTTTCATTGGAATTTGGAGGAGGGAAAGAATCCAGGTGCTAAGCCGGGCTTAAAATTCAGGATTAATTTGGATGGAGTGAATTCCTTGTTTCCCGCTCCTCTCCAGCCATTCCTTGGTTTTCTTGGAGGAAAAAAAATGGGAATAATGGTGATGATTAACCCAAGGGTAACTGGGGCGACTGCGGGGCCGCGTTTTGATTCCTGGGAAATCCAGGAACACACGGAATGCTCAAAAAACCGGGAATTGTGGGTGGTTTTCCCTTTTTTCCTTGTGTTTTTCCTCGTTTTCCCCTTTTTTTTCTGCCACTTTTCCAAAGATCCCACCTAAAACGAAAGAATATTTGGATTTGGGGTGTTTTTTCCCGTTTTTGTCCATGTGTTTTTCCTCATTTTCCCCTTTTTTTCTGCCGCTTTTCCAAAGATCCCACCTAAAACGAAAGAATATTTGGATTTGGGGTGTTTTTTCCCGTTTTTGTCCATGTGTTTTTCCTCATTTTCCCCTTTTTTTCTGCCGCTTTTCCAAAGATCCCACCTAAAATGAAAGAATATTTGATTTATTTCCCCCTTTCTACAACCTGTCCATAAAAAATGGGAATTTTGGGGTTTTTTGGGAGGTTTTTTGTTGTTTTTGGGTTTTTTTAGGAGTTTTTTGTTGGTTTTATTGTGGGTTTTGGCAGTTTTTTGTTATTATTTTGGGGGGTTTTGGTGGTTTTTGGTGGTTTTGGGGTTTTTGGGGGGAGTTTTTTTGGTGTTTATTGAGTTTTTTGGAGGTTTTGGGAGGGTTTAATTCCAAGTTCAGGTTCCCTTGGTGGATTTAACCTTGGATTTATTCCATCCAGGCCAAGGCCTCAGTGAAGCACTGGGATGCAGTTCTGAGAAACTGGCTTTAACTGGTTTTAACTGGTTTTGACTGGGTTTTAACTGATTTTTAACTGGCTCTTAACAGGTTTTAACCGGTTTTTAACTGGTTTTGGGGGTTTTAAACTGGTTTTTTACTGATTTTCAACTGTTTTTGGACTGATTTTTAACTGGTTTTGGTAGTTTTTAACCAGTTTTGACTGGTTTTTAACTGGTTTTGGTGCGTTTTTTACTGGGTTTCACAGGTTTTTCACTGGTTCTGGTGGTTTTTAACTGGTTTTTACTGGTTTTTGCTACTCTTTTCCCCAGCTGTAAAACTCCACATTTTCCCTGGGATCAGATTTTTCCCTCCTGGTCCCATTCTGGTTTGACCTCCCAGTTAAAAACTTCTGGTTTTTTTAAAAATCCACTTTAAAAAAAAAATATTCCTTAGAAAATCCCAACTTTTAAAACCTCCACTCAACAAATCCTTTTGGGAACAGAAAAATGGGAATGGGAAAACGGGATTTGCTTGGAAATGAGGAATGTGGGGGCTGGATTTTAAATGGGATTTCCTTGGAAATAAAGGAAATGTGGGAAGTTGATTTTTGAGGGACATCCCAACCCCCTGAGCTCCAGATTCCCAAAAACCCCTCAGTTTTTAAGGATATTTTAAAGGATATTTTTGCTCCAAGGCCTTGCAGGAACTCCAGGAATTTTTGGGAATGCTTTTATTTATGGAATAAGGCCCGGGTGGCTCCGGCAGCTCCGAGTCCTGATCCCACAAAATTCCATGGAGGAATTGTCCTGGGAATCAGAATTTTGGCTTTTCCATATATTTTTCCATATATTTTTCCATTTGGATAACATTTCCTACGTTATTAAGAATTGGATCATTTTGCTTTAATTACAATTAAACATTGGGGTATTCTGGGGAATTGTTTATTATTATTATTATTATTATTATTATTACTACTATTGTTTATTACTATCTAATTATCATCATTATCACTATTATAATTCTATTATCACTACTACTTTCATTGTCAATTATTTCTTTTTATAATTATTAAATTCGTTATTATTTTATTTTTATTCTATTATTTTATGATTTTTATTATTTTAAGTGGATGACAGAGCTGGGCTTTATTATTAAATCCGAGTCTAACAAAGCCAGGTTTTAATCTTTACAAAGCCTCCAACTCCTTTTCTAGGCAGGAGTTGCTGCGAACACAGAATTTTGGGGTGAATTTTCACTGAAAAAATCCCCAAAAAAGCCCCAAAATCCCTTTCTCGAATGAGATTTTTCCCAAATCCCTTTATTTTTTTGCTCCAAAAATTCCACTTTTGGAGCTGACCCTGAGATATCCTCACCATCTTACTGGGCAGCATTGGATGATTTCTGCATTTCTAATACTGCCTGGTAATGATGATGAAGGTGTTTCCTGCACTCCGAGGAAAATCCAGCAGAAAATCCGGGAATGGAGTTTAAATCCGGCTCAAGAATTCCAGGTTTGGTCCCCAAATCCCTCCCAAGCTCGAGAGAATTAAAATGAAAACTTTGAATTTTGGGAAAAAGGATGAAATTTCAATTTCAGGATATCGTGGGTTTATTGTGGGCTGGAAAATCTTTTTTCTGGAGGGATAAAATCCAGTTGGGATAAGCCTGGATCAGAAAAAATCCATGGATTGGGGGCTGCAAAAACAGGAATTTCCAAATGGGAAAAGAAAGTGGTGTAGGAACAGGGGAAATGTGGGAATTCTGTCCCAAAAAATGTTCTTTTTCCTGCCCTTTAAACACCGGGAGCTTTCTGGGGAGGGAAAGTGAAGATTTTGTTGCAATGGAACATTGGGATTTCCTTGTCCATCTGTTCTAAGTCAGGCTTAACCTCCTGTTTCTCTTCTAGATCTGGATTCAATCAGGTTTAACTTCGTGTTTTTATTTGGTATCTGTATTAAGTCAGATTTAACCTCGTCCTTCTCTTTTAGATCTGTCTTAAATCAGGTTTAACCTCATATTTCCCTTTTAGATCTGTCTTAAACCAGGCTTAACTCCCTATTTCTATTTTAAACCTGAATTAAACCAGCCTTAGCCTCTTCTTTTTCTTTTAGATCTGTATTAAACCAGGCTTAACCTCCTGTTTTTATTTTGGATCTCTATTCAATCAGGTTTAACCTCATCTTTCTCTTTTAGATCCGTATTAATCGAAGTTTAACCTCATCTTTCTCTTTCAAATCTGTATTAAGACAGGTTTAACCTCATTTTCTATTTTAGATCTCTATCAAATCAGGTTTAACTTCATATTTCTCTTTTATATCTGTCTTAAACCAGGCGTAACCCCCCTGTTTCTCTTTTAAATCTGTAATAAGTCAAGTTCAACCTCATCTTTCTCTTTTAAATCTGTATTAAGTCAGGTTTAACCTCATATTTCCCTTTTAGACCTGTCTTAATCCACGTTTAACCTCACATTTCACTTTTAGTCCTGCCTTAAACCAGCCTTAACCCCCTATTTCTATTCTAAACCTGAATTAAATCACTTTTTGCCCTCTTTGCCCTCCCGAAAACCGCCACGATTTCAAAGCCTCCTTCACCACCGCCCCCTTTCCTTGTGCCCACGGCAAATTCTTCCCATTCCTGATGAAATAAAAGCCATTCCTCGGTTTTCCCTGGAATTCTGGCCTCCGGAAGAACACGGAATTCTTGATTCCTGCAGCTGCTGGACGCGCTGGTCCTCTGTGGGCATCTTACTAGACAGTGCTGGATTTTCTGCCTCTACTCTAACACTGTCTGGTAACGATGTTTAAAGGGTGATCCAAACCACTCCAGGCCCAAAATTCCAGCCAGACCGCAACTTTTCCACAGGGTAAGGATGGATTTTGGGGAAAACGGGGGGGGGAGGCGTTTCAGCCACAAAAAAAATATCGAAATTTAAATAGAAATATTCACTACGAATTGATGGAACCGTTCCGAGGTGCTGCTGGGTGTTTAGGTCAGGTCTAACATCCCAAATCTGGGGGTTTTCTCCCCAAAATTGGTTTGTACATGGCAGGACGCCGAGATTTCCTTGGAATTTTGCCTGTGGAAGGTGTCACAGGGCAGGATCCCGCTTGGAAAAGTCGTTTTTCCCAGTTCCAAAGGTGCTTTTTCCCAACTCCTCCTTAATTAAAGCTCCGCGGTTGAACGGCTCCTGAACTTCCAACCTTTTCACCCTGTCCCAGGCGGGGTTCATTACTCCGAGGAATTCCTTAGGAAAACCAGGAAACAGCTCCAGGAGCTCCAGGAATTCCAGTGAGCGGCAGCTCGTGGAGAACGGATAAAACTCGGGATGGGAGCTGGAGTTCCCAAAGGAAATCGGCTTCTCTTTCCCATGGGATAAAATTCCAGTTCAATCCCTTGCTGGGGTGCCAGAGGACACCTCAGCCCACAACAATTCCAGCAAATCTGAGCCCAGCTTTAGTAAAAAAATCCCAAATTTCAGCCCTGCTGGAGCTGCAGGAAAGATCTGGATCTTCAAGCAGGGTCTGGGGTCACACAGTTAAAACCAGGCCTAACTTGGGGCCTAATTAAGGCACAATTCTCACCCTCCCGTAGTTGATGTTTAATTCCATGTTTAATTTCAGGCTCTGGGGTCACACAGCTCAAACCAGGCCTAATTTGGAGATTCATAGCTAAAACCAGGCCTAACTTGAGGCCTAATTAAGCTGCAAGTCTCACCCTCCTTTAATGATATTTAATTTCATGTTTAATTTCAGGGTCTGGGCTCTCACAGCTCAAACCAGGCCTAATTTGGGGACTCACAGATAAAACCAGGCCTAATTTGGGGTCTAATTAAGACACAATACTCACTCTCCTTTAGTGATGTTTAATTTCAAGTTCATATTCAGGCTTTGTGGACTCACAGCTAAAACCAGGCCTAACTTGGGGCCTAAATAAGCTGCAGGTCTCACCCTTCCTTTAGTGATGTTTAATTTCATGTTTAATTTCAGGGTCTGGGCTCTCACAGCTCAAACCAGGCCTAATTTGGGGACTCACAGATAAAACCAGGCCTAATTTGGGGCCTAATTAAGCCACAGTTCTCAGCCTACCCCAGTGACGTTTAATTAATCTCAGGTCCATAGCCAGGACCTGTCTTTGTTCACCTTTCAGGTCCTTCCTGCACAGAACCCCCCCAAAATTCGGGATTTGGGGATGGATTTATCCGTAGGGAATGAGAATTCCTGCCAGAATTCCTGAGTTCAAATCCATCCTCACACAAAGAATCCCAGAATTCCAGGGTTATTTAGGCCGGAACCTAAATCCAAACAATGCCCAAACCCCGCCTTGTGCCGCATCCTGGAATTCCTTGGATAATTCCAGGGATGGGAATTCCTCCCTGAGAACCCATTCCCATCTTTCACCCCCTGTTCCAGGCAGAAATTCCTCCCGATTCCCCCTTTCCATCCTGAAATTCCTCTTAATCCCAAATTTCAGCTCCTTTTCTGGGCCAACCAAGGCAATTCCACGCTTTCCTCACCCTGGAGCTTTCCAAGGACTGGATTTGGGATTAAATCCCAGCCCCACAAGGTTTTTCCTGGAGTTAATCCCATTCTTCCCTCCAAATTCCAAATTAATTCCGGTGCAGCTACACAAAAATGTTTGGAATTCAATAATTCCCAAGTTCCCTCCAGCCCAAACCAGCCTGGAATTCTCTTCCCTCATCCCTAAAAAAAACTTTAAATCCCTTTTTCCTGCTTAGCACTAAGCCAGGCCTAGGATTCCTTGCTAAAATTCATGGATAATGCAGGAAAATCTGGGTAAAAAATGAATTAATTGGTTCATAATTAAAATGCCTCCCATTTTAACGTGGAGAGCTTGGAAGGAGCTGCCCTAGATCCACACTTGGCTCCCTGGAATGAGCTCGGTTTGCCCTTGGAGGTTGAAATTCCCAGGAAAAAGCAGGAAAGGAGGAAGCAGAGGGGTGATTAATTAAGGCACGGTGTTAATGAGTAACTGCTCCGGGAGGCCTGGAGGAAATGGGGGAGCAATTCTGGAAATTGCGTTTTAACGAGGCCGGAAATCCCTGGGATTGGGGCCCATCCCCCTCCCTCCATCCCTTCTTTAAACTGGGAATTTCGGGATGGATTGGGGCAATAAATCACAATAAAAAAGGAAATAATTCCTTTATTCCTAATTAAAAAACCAACGGAGGCAGGAAAATCCCATTTTCCCCACTCTCCTGCTGAAGGTGCTGAGGCAAAAACCCATCCGAGAGCCAGGAAAAATTCAGGAAAATTCCCTTTTCTCTCAAATCCCTCCCTTTTCCTACTGAGTTTCCCATTCCTTAAATGCACCAGGGAAGTTTTGGGGTGATTTAGGAGCTTTTCGGGGCCAAATCCCCCAAATCTGCCTCAGCAAGGGGAATTTATGGATGAGGAGCATCCCAAATTTCCCGGGAGCTGCTCCAAAGGGATCCCACGGATGGTAAGTCCTTTAAAAACCTTTCCAATTCCCTCCCCAACCAAGGAGAAAAAAAATGGAATTTTCATCATTTTCCTGCCTCAAACGGAGCGGGACAAGCTCGAGGTTTCCTGGGAATGGCTGTGACTCGGGAGAGCTTTTTCCTTGAGATCATTTTCCAATGGAAAAAAAAAAAAAAAAAAAGGAATTTCTGGAGCCTGCTGATTGCTGTCTTACCAGGCAAAGTTAGATCTGGCTATTTCTGTCTAATACTGTCTGGTAATGCCGTCAATCGCACGGGCGCGACCGCAGCGGGCCAAAAACCCCGGGAAAAATTCCCTTTCCAGGAAGAATTCCTGGAGTTTCACAGCTGGGATTCACTGGAGGCGTTTTAGGCACTTTTTTTCTGGGCAGAAATGTGGGGAAAAAAACCTCCCAAATCCTTGATTTTATCAGAAGAATCAATGAATTTTGGTATTAATTTTAGGGAATTTTAGGTATTTCAGTCACTTCTTTCTTTGCAAAAATCCTGGGAAAAATTCCCTTTCCAGGAAGAATTCCTGGAGTTTCACAGCTGGGATTCACTGAAGGTGTTTTAGGCACTTTTGTGTTGGAGAAAAACCTCAAATTCCTTGGTTTTAGCAGCAAAAATAGTGGATTTTGATATTAATTTGAGGGATTTGAGGCACTTCTGTCCTGGAAAAAATGTGGGAAAATGTTGGCATCGCCATTTCCATAGCGACTCAGCCCAAAAAAATTCCAAAACCTGCTGGAATGACATCATAAAATCATGGAATATCCTGAGCAGGAAGGGCCCCGCAGGGATCAGAAATCCCCAAATCCCACCTGATGGCATTTTCCAGGATTTTTTTCCATCCCCTCCATTTTTCTGGAGCTCTGAGCATTCCCTGGATGAGCTTCACTCCCTTTTTATCCCGATTTTCCTGGGAAAAACCTGCACGGAAGGAGCTTCCCAAGGGAAAATCCGAGTGGGAGCAGCTCCTCGGGCTGGAATGGGGTTGGGAAAAGCTGGAATGGGGATGGAAAAGGCCGGAATGGGATCGGGAAAAGCTGGAATGAGGTTGGGAAAGGCCGGAATGGGATCGGGAATGACACAATGCGGGCAGTTTGGAAGCGCTGGAAAACCGAGGGAAAACCAGGAGATGTGGCCGCTCTTCGCAATCCTGGAAATCAGGAAATCCTGGAAAATCCCTGCTGGTGTCCTGGATCACCAGGATTTCATCCCTAAATTCCATTTTTTGGGAGGAGAAACGGAGCCAAACTCGCCCTAAATCCCCTCCTTTTCCTCTGGAGAAACGCTTCCCACCCCATCCAACCCATTCCTGCTTTTTTTTTCTTTTGGGAAAGCCGAGCTCAGCCCGGCATTCCCGGTGATCCCAAGGAAGGATCCCGATTATTTGAGCTCGCTGTAGACTTTGAGGGAAAGGATGGAAAGTTTCTCCTCGTTTTTCCCCCCGTGTTCCTCCTCCGGGAATTGGATGCTGTGGGATTCCTCCCCCTGGAGCGGGAGCCGCGGGAAGTTCTGTCCCAAATCTGTGGGAAAACAGGGAAAAAGTGATCCAGGAATTCCGCCAATCCCAGGCAGGCTGCCCGGCCCCTTTTCCAGGTCGTGGGATCGGGGAATTGTGGAATGGGGGGGGTTGGGAGGGATTTGGGGATGATCCCACCCATGGGCAGGGACAATTCCCGCTATTCCAGGTGCTCCAAGGACAATCCCAGAGATCCAGGGGCAGCCACGGCTTCTCTGGGAAATCCATTCCAGGCAGGAATTCCATCCCAAAATCCCAGCAGACCCCGCCCTGGGTCAGGAATGTCGGCCTGGATGGTCGGACCTGCCCCAAATCCCACAGAAAATCTGGATTTATCCACCAAATTCCATCCTTTTACCCCATCCAGAGGGTTCCCAGAGATCTCTCACCTCCAGGTGGGAATTTTTTCTCCTTCCGGAGGCTCCAAAGGCAGAAGTGCAGCAGGAATGTGAGCAGGATGAGCACGAACACGGCCACGGCCGTCAGGATGGCCAGGATGGTGCTGGAAGGGAATTCCAGGGAAATCCGAGCTGCAATTAATGGGATTCAATGAAAAAAAAAAAATGAAGGAATTCTGGGACAAAGGGGAGGGAGATCTTTGCAGGGAGTTTAGGGATTGATTTGGGGAGGGAAAAGAGGGAAGGTGGGAGAGGCTCTGAGGTGAGGGGGGCACGGGAATTGTGGAATGGGATGGAAATCAGGGAAAAGGGAAAGGGAAAAAGGAAAGGGAAAAAGGGAAAAGGGAAAGGGAAAAGGGGAAAAGGGAAAGGGGGAAAAGGGAAAATGGGAAAGGGGAAAAGGGAAAAGGGGAAAAGGGAAAGGGAAGGGAAAAGGGAAAAAGAAAAGGGGGAAAGGGGGAAGGGAAAAAGAAAAAGGGAAAATGGGAAGGGAAAGGAAAAGGGAAAAAGAGGGAAGAGCAGGGGGAAAAGGGAATAGGAAAGGGAAGAGAAAGAAAAAAGGGAATAGGAAAGGAAAAGGGAAGAGGAAGAGGAGGAGGAGGAGCCCTGGGAGGCAGCGATCCCTGGGAGGGGCGAGGGCCGGGCAAAGCCTGACCCCGCCCGTTCCCATCCCCGCATCCAGGAGAAAGCTGGGAATGGCCGAGGAAAGCAGGGAGAGGGGATTTTCCCGGGATCGGGGGTACCTGGCTCCGGGGCTCTCCCGGGAAAGCCGCACACGGCGTTGTGGGAGCTGTTCCCTTCCTGCAGCGTCAGGAAGCCAATGCTCTCACAGCTGGGAAAAGGTGGGAATTCGGGATTTAGGGTGGGAACTCGGGATTTAGGGTGGGAATTCGGGATTTAGGGTGGGAACTCGGGATTTAGGGTGGGAATTCGGGATTTAGGGTGGGAATTCGGGATTTAGGGTGGGAATTTGGGATTTAGGGTGGGAACTCGGAAAGGGAATACCAATAAACACACAGTCAGTTAATTCTTATTCTTATCATTATTATTATTATTCCTATTTCCATAGAAGGTAAACACACTATTAACAATCATTAATAATTATTAATTATTAATCAATTATTAATGATTCCCTACTTGGTCCAGGGGCGGCACCAGCTGTTCCTGCTGCTGGAGTAGGTCCCGTTCTCACAGAGTTTGCAGCCGAACTTGAAATTCACAGCTCCTGCAGGGAAAAGGGGCAGGAATTGGTGAGATCCCAAATTCCGGGGCAGCAGGGCCTGGCCCCTTCCTGTTCCTGATCCTGATCCCATTCCCAGTCCCAGGATTATCCCATTCCCATTCCCAGCATTACCGATCCTGCTGGGCTCGGAGCCGGGCCCGCAGGCGGGCAGTGCCAGGCAGAACTGGCAGGGCCTGGCCCATCCCCATTCCCAGGATTATCCCATTCCCAATCCCATTCCCATCCCCATTCCCAGGATTATCCCAATCCCATTCCCATTCCCATTCCCAGCATTACCGATCCTGCTGGGCTCGGAGCCGGGCCCGCAGGCGGGCAGTGCCAGGCAGAACTGGCAGGGCTTGGCCCATTCCCTGCCCCAGGATTATCCCATTCCCAATCCCATTCCCATTCCCAGCATTACCGATCCTGCTGGGCTCGGAGCCGGGCCCGCAGGCGGGCAGTGCCAGGCAGAACTGGCAGGGCCTGGCCCATCCCCATTCCCAGGATTATCCCATTCCCAATCCCATTCCCATCCCCATTCCCAGGATTATCCCAATCCCATTCCCATTCCCATTCCCAGCATTACCGATCCTGCTGGGCTCGGAGCCGGGCCCGCAGGCGGGCAGTGCCAGGCAGAACTGGCAGGGCTTGTCGGCACAGCTGTGCCACTGGGGACATTTGCAGTTGTGGTCCGTGGCCGCCGCGCAGGGGCTGGGGTTTCCTGCGGGAAGGAAAGGGTTAAAGGCGCTCTTCCCAAAGGTGGGAATTCCCCTTCCCATGGGGAAAAGGCTGGGAAAAAGGGACACCGTGGAGGTGGCAGCGACACCTCCCCGCCTGGAGAAAAGGGATCCCAGAAAGTCACAGAATCCCAGAACGGCCGGGTGCAGCTTCTCCAGCTCCTTCTGGCGGATCAGCTCGGCCGACATCTCCAGCCTGCATCGGGACACGGAGCTGTGTGGGGGTTTTTTCCACGGAATCACCGGGTTGGGAGAGACCTCCGAGATCATCGAGCCCAACCCACCTCTGACCCCTGAACCCAAGCCTGGCCCCGAGTGCCACCTCCAGCCTTGTCTCAAACACACCCAGAGATGGTGAATCCACCCCCTCCCCGGGCAGGGCATTCCAACACTTTATCCCCCTTACAGTAAAAAACTTTTCCCTGATTTCCAGCCTGGATTTCCCTTGGCTGTCTCCTCCCGTTCTGGCGATTGTTGCCCGGAGAAAGAGCCCAAGCCCCATGGGGTAGTTGGAAAAAAATCAAGTTCTTTTTCACTTGCAAAGCTCCTTAGAACTTCTTCCGGACGGAGCTGCCCGCAGGCCTGGAGGCTTTGCGTTTCTCCTCACCCCGATCCCCCAAGAGAAATGGAGCGGAGTGAACCCAACGCGCTGCGCTCCGCGCGCGCCTGGCGGGGAGAAGGGAAACGGCGGCGCCGCGCCGGAGCACGGCCGCCCGCAGGGAGCCCCGGAGGGTCACAAGGTCACCTCTGAGTCTGCTGATCTCCATTTACACACCAGTTACACACACTTTACACACGCTTTACACACCGTTTACACACCGTTTACACACCGTTTACACACAATTACCCCGTTTACACACAATGTAAACACATTTATATGCGATTTACTCACATTTACCCCCATTTACACATAATTACCCCCCTTTACACACACCTTACACCCATTTACGCACCCTTTACACACAATTACCCCGTTTACACACAATGTAAACACATTTATATGCGATTTACTCACATTTACCCCCATTTACACATAATTACCCCCCTTTACACACACCTTACACCCATTTACGCACCCTTTACACACAATTACCCCGTTTACACACAATGTAAACACATTTATATGCGATTTACTCACATTTACCCCCATTTACACATAATTACCCCCCTTTACACACACCTTACACCCATTTACACACACTTTCCACACAGTTTCCAGGCTCACCTGCCTTCCAGGAGCAATTTGGGCAGCACTTGGTGCCATATCCCCAGGCCTCCCCCAGCTCCCCGTCCTGGCACTGCCCGGCCCGGCCCGGCCGCGCCCAGCACCCCGCGAGCAGCACCAGGAGCAGCCAAAGCTCCCCGCTGGGCATGTCCTGGCAGTGCCACCTCAGCCCGGCAGTGCCACCCCGGCCCTGCCACCGCTCTGTCGCCACCGCGGAGGAGGCACCGGGGATTTTGTGGCTGAACTCTTCCT